>JAODLD010000113.1:31020629-31033762 GCA_026781065.1 Mormyrops boulengeri
GGTTCTCCCCAAACGAGCTTGATGGGCCGAATGGCCTCCTCTCGTTTGTAAATTTCTTATGTTCTTATGTTCTAAAGGCAAACTTTGACTGATTTGAAAAAAACGGAAGTTGTTGATTGCTTTATGAAGGACACATATACTGAAATAAATACTCCGTAGATTGTTTTTTTGCAATCTCCATATTCCTTGGTAGGGTTTTCTGGGCTGGCGTTTCTCAACCTGGTTCAGTGTAGGACTGGAAAGGAGCAAAAAGGGAAATTTGAAGAAAATGATAAAGCAAGTTTGTGTGTGTGTCTGTGTGTCCTGTGACGGACTGGAGATGGTGTCTCTGCCCTGTGTTTCCTGCCAAAACCTTCAGCTCCTCTCATACCTTTTATTAGATAACCAGCTCTGAAAGGTTTATGGATGGATGGAAGGTAAATACTGGTTTCTGCTGTTCATTTAACTTGTGTTTCTTATGTTGATGAGTCTCACTGACAGACTGCTATTTAATATCATAGGGGATTTATTTATGTCTGTTTTCTCTTTATTTTGTTTTTTCTTCTGAAACCACAGTTTCCATGGAAATATCTTGCAGGACTGCATTGTTAGCGTTTCCAGTGCTCTCTGCTCCATCTATGCTGCACACAATGCATCATCTCCCAAGGACGTTTGACCTGAACATTGAATGCCTTCCTGTGCACCCTCTCTGTCGGGGCATTAATTAGCATTGCAGTCGCGCGCCTGTAAGCATCGACGTGCCGCTCCGTTAAATGGCTGATCACACAGTTTGTTTGTTCACAGCTCCCTGAGGCTAATTGCACATCTCGTGATGGCCTGCAGTGTCGGCAGTGAGAACAGAATCGATGTTGCCGTCAATGACAGCTCTCGTGGCTCCTCGGTGTACTTGACTGATGGCTGCGGGCACGGCCCTCAGGGCTGTGCGCCGTGGAGACGCGTTCATCTCAAATGTTAGCCTGTGGTGTGCAATTTGATGTCATGGATCCCTGTACCTCTGCAGGAGTCTATTGCTGCACGCTGTTAAACACTTAAAGCATTTCTGAATGGGCTGTTTTTTTTTTTTTTTACCTTGGTGAGAATTTGTTTATGGTCCCAGAATTTTTTTATTGCAGGATCCTGTTTTTAATCTGTGATCTCAATATGTGGCGAAAGAGGCAGCAATGAATTAAATTAATATTTTTAAGCCCACTCATTAGATCATATTTTACTGTTATTGATAGAGTATATAGTTTTCACACCAAATAATCCTACACACAATATTAAGGTCTTTGCCTCTGGGTTAATCGAAGTATAATCATTTGCAAAACATCAAACATTATTTATATAAGGAGGTCCAGGGCTGGCCAGTCTAATTTTACATATATATATAATCATCTTTGATACATAAGGAATGAATACAACACATGTACAACTAAACCTGAAATATATGGAATGAAAGATTTTATATATATATATATGTGTGTGTGTGTGTGTGTGTGTGTGTGTGTGTACATATATATATATATATATATATATGAAATCAGAAATGTATACAATGATATCTGGGATATGTACAATGAAAGCTAATGGACTCGCCATTCTTGAATAGAGTGGATGGTGACACATGCTTAGAAACATGCTTAGTGTGGTTTTATTATTTTATTATTTATATTGTTCTTTTGCATTCAACGTACGGTGTCCTTGAGTGTCTAGAAAGGCGCCTATAAATAAAATGTATTATTATTATTATTAATAAAAAGAAATTTTATATTTTTCAAATTATCTTTGGTATCTATATTTCTATTTTTACACTGAATGTCTGTATAGTTTACGTGTATTTAGAAGAACTGCTGTCCGTACGCTAAAAGCTAAGATGATATTGAATGAGAAATATATATGCAATGAATGTGAAATTACAGATCAGCAATCCACGTGCACGGTTTACAAATATATGGCTATATTACAGAGTGTATAGTATATAAATGTATATAATATAGAGTTTTATATATATATTAGTATGTAATACTATGTAACTCTATCTATCTATCTGTGTGGACCTCAGCAAAGCCGCCCGCACACGCACCTAGCAAGCGGGCCATCTGCTGGATCTCAAAAAGGCCGCTGGATCTCAGGATAGCTACCCGCAGCGTTTTAAGTTAGACCTTCTCGCTCCTGGTGCTATCCATCAAACCGCTATCGATTCCCAGCATCCCAAAATCGTGGCGACACCTCTCCCCTGGACAGCCTTGGTGAAGGCATTAACTTGTCTTTCTGCTTTACCGCGCTATAATAGGGCCCTGGAGTGAGACCTATAGAAGCTGCAGGGTGAAGCTGTGGCGTTTTCACGACAGTCGTTTTACACTAAGCAACTATTTTGTACCACGAGCGATAAAAACTGAATTAATTTAAAAATGCTATACTCTTATAATTAGTTTTCGGAAATGCTTCTATTGATCAGAACCTTTTCTCGTTCTCCGTCAGCCCCTGGTGACGTTACCATCCTCCCATCACGGAAGGTTCTAGACATACTGCATTATAGGGAGTCTCGTGGCCGTCTCACTCTGCTTCCCTCATTCTGGTGCATCAAAGGAGCCGGCTGTCACTGTCAGAGGCTGATCGCTCTGAAGCTCGCTGGCGAGGAACAGGGGGTGATGTAAACACGAGCCCACACTGCTTAAACGTGGACACCTCTTGTCAGCTTTAAAATGAACAGGAATATGATATTTTTTCCCCCCAAAGCCCCAAACACTATATCTACTACATTACGTACGTTTGCATTTAGTTAGTGGATGCTTTTTATCCAAAGTCATGTACATTCTCAGAAAAGCAGGGTCAGACAGTCCCTGGAGCAACTGGGGGGGTTAAGCGCCTTGCTCAGGGACCAAAAAGGGAAGTCACTCTGCCAACCCTGTGATTTAAACACCAGTGGCCTCCCAATCACAGGCGCAGAATCCAAACCCACTGAGCCGCACTGCTAAGATATACACCCTGCATTGGACCAGGAGTCCCACCCCCAACCCTGTACTGGGTGGAAAGATGGATAGACACTGGATATGTACACTGAAATTTCTGTATATGTTAGTAATCAGTGCTGACTTTGGCAGGGAGGCTGGATTTGGTCCTTAATGGAGGGCAGTCTAGTTCAGACACTGTCCATAGAAACAGAAGCGGCCCCCGAGTGATTCATTAGTCAGATGGAACACGGGGACACTTTATTCCCAGTAACCTCCATAATTTCTCATCAGCACTGAGCAATGAAATAAAGGCTTTTTTTCCCAAGGAAGAACAAAGCAAAGCAAAAGCTGGTTTGGAAAGCTGGAGTGATTCTTCCTGAAGCTCCTGCTTCGACGGTGAGACTTCCTGCAAAAACTGGCTGGATAAATATGAAAATATGATCAGCGCTAATCCAGGGAGTGTATGAAAAAATAATTAATATCGATCCTTGGGTATTTCATGAAGGTTGTTTAGCTTCATGGTCTGTTGTGCAGTTTGTAGAGGAAGTAATTAAATCCAAGACCAACAGAAACTCTGTCCAACCCATATTTCAGCTTTCTTCTTTTTTTTTACATTTTACTTTACACATGGAATTAGGAATGAGAAAGGCATCATATGCGTTGCTTTAATGCGGGCTTTCATGAAACATTCTCTGTGTATTATTTTACTAAACTTTTTAGCTGAAACTGCAATATAACCATCTATGCATTTATATGTTGATCAAAAGAAGCGCGATACTGATCTCTGACTTATTTTGATGTTTAAATGCCAAAAGATGATGGCTAAAAAAAAAATGAATCGACGTGTATTAGCTTAGCTGTCTGCATGAAACACCCTGTGACGGTGAACACGGCTAAGCAGAACGATGGAGATTATGGCTCGTTAGGTAAATGTAGCTCCTGTAATGAAAACGAAACACAAAATATAACCATGACCATATACTGTAAAAGAATTAGAGTTGATTAAGACAATGCAGTAATGCCTGTCATGTGTAACTTTAAGTGTCGAAGTACGCAGGATTGCTGTGGTATCGTTCTGTTGGTGCTGCTGAGCGGGTTGTCGCTTTCAGCTGTGAAGTGAGCGTATTCTGTCATGACAAGGCCGACAAATGAGCCAATAAGAACAGAGCGTCTGGCTCAGGCCTGCATCTACCGATTGCCCAGATACTGTAACAATCACCCCAGGGCTGTGAGCGAGGTCTGCAACCCCACCTCCTCCAGGCACGCCGGGCAACCCTGATCGCTGATCTTCACTAGTACAAATAAACATAATACATAAATATAAATCACCCTGTAAAGTACTATGCATTTCATCCAGTCAGAACGCTGTGCCTGTGATCAGAAGGTTGCTGGTTCAGGGTTGACAGAGTGATGTCATCGCTGCAAGGCCCTTAACCCCCAATTGCTCCAGGAACTGTCTGACCCTGCTTTCTCGAAAAGTGTATGTCTCTTTGGATAAAAGTCTCTGCAAAGTAAATAAAAAATAAATGAAAGACGACCGTAGACATGCAAGAAAAAGGAGTGGTAGAGAGATCTATGTCCTTTCTTTGCTGTGAAGACACGACAGATTCTGAGCAAGAAATCCCTGAATTCCACTCTTTTGTAGTTTGCTGATACGAATGCAGATGTGCAAGGCATCTAAATAACTTGTGAGAATGTGACCATGTCCTGGAATAATCTTTGCCCACTATCAAGACCGAATACAACACCACCGTGATGATGTGCATTAAATATAGGACTGTTAACAAACGGGTGCCTTTAATGCATGTGGCTTAGTCTAATATTACTAATATGCATAAAAACAATTAACCCCAAGACCCACTGCGTAGTCAAACCCTATAGTTATTTATTGTATTATGCTTTTTTTGTTTAAATCAACCAATATTTGTTAAACTGAGGATATGTATATTGCAAACTGAAGCCTGATTCTTCCCTGTTTCTCATTAATGAAGGGCTTCTTCCTTTCTTTATGGGTCTTCAGTCCCGCTTCTAGGAGTCTGATACGAACTGTCCTAGCAGTGCACTTCACACCTGCACTTAATGTTTCCCATTCCTTTTGCAGGTCACTTGATGTCATCCTCTGATTCACGAGAAACTGTCGGATAAGTTAACGGCCATCTCTGGCATTAGAAAGTCGCTTCCCTCCATTACCTGGCTGGTTTCTGGTCGTTCCCAGTCTCTCCTGCTTCACATTGTTCTTGAGTACTGCTGTCTTAGAAATTTCGAATCTGGAAGTGGCCTGCCTCACAGTGTAGCGTGTATTATAGTGTAGTCTCATTTTTCTTTCACAGCTGTGTGTGTGTATGTATGTATGTATGTATATTTGCAGTCTGCTCCCATTAGTCTGACTTTCCTTTTGGGTTGTAAGTTTCCTGGCGGCAGAATAAAGGCTGCGTTTTTGTGATGTGGTCACCGCTTAATAAGCCCAGAATATAAAAAGAGGAGGCAACGGATTGCACACAGCATCACATTTCCCAGGCAGAGAGCATAAACACAGTCTGCTCCTCGCATGCATCTGAAATAGGAAATAAATTGAGCTTGTTTAAAATGCATGTAAAAGAAAAGTTTATTAACATATACAGGGGGGCAGAGCATTTTACATGAGACAGCAGGCTGCTTTCACACTGCTGATGCCCGAGCGAGGAATAAAATGCAGCAGCGAAGGCCTGCCCTGCCCATTTACAATAAAAATACATAAGATGTGTAAGTTCCTCTATATAAAAGCGTCTCCTTTGGAATTCCTGCTACAAGGCGTTGTGGCATTGCACATTTACCAGGGAGAGAATATTTATAATAAATGCTGGCTTCTCTACAGGACGAATAAAAATGTTTAAGATAAAAACACGTCCAAGAGATGACGGCATCTGTCACAGGCTGACTTCAGCGCCTGGCCCACCCCTCTATCAGACAGCTTTCAAGGGAAACAAACATGGCAAAACACTTCGGAGGTGATCCCTGTCTCATTAATCTTGTTCTTCTGTCGATCATTCCTGAAACAGGAGCGGAAGGAAGACAAAACAAAGCAGACGAACTTGAGAGAGGCGGAGGCAGAGCTTGGGCTGGTCTCTAACGGTCTCCCGCCGGTGACCTCGTCTATGTCCAATCACTATACAGGAATTGATGTGGAAAAAACCTCGACTGCCCAACCACTGAACCATGAACAGAGACAAATGCTGCACTTCTCAAGAGCATTAAGTACCAACACATGCGCTACATGCTTCGGCAATACCAGAACCTGCAGGAGGGGGGCAGCGGCTAAGGATTTAGTCCTACAGCCAGACGGTTGCTGTTTTGATCCTCAAGCTCAGCTGCTGTTCCTGTACCCAGGATGCTTCACTAAAGCCCTCCCATGGCTGTTTGACACTATAAAAGGGTAGAGTACATAAAAGTGAGTGTTCAGCATCTGCGCTAATGAGAGCATCTGCTCTATGACGAATCTCCTGCCTCCTTTTTAAAGATTACTGTTTCATCATCGCATGGAAGGTACTGGAAAACAAGCTGTGCCGAGAGAGCACGCACTTTTACGTGACCATTTGCCCGGATCTGTCCTTTGGCAAAGCTGCATGGAAGACTGATGCTCAAGCCTCCAAGGTTCCATGCTGAGGAACCAAAACCGAGATTGATCTAGGAGGGATGACCTTCGCTGTGCTGAGATCTTTCTGGAAAAGGTTTTTCTCCAGTGGAGACGACGGGTGCATCTCTGCTACCTGCCTATCAGAGATGCTCTTCAGCAAACATGGAAGACCCAGAGCAGCAGTTTAAGATGCTGAGATATAATGACACCATAGCCATGGGAAGATGTGAATCCGTGGATCGACCTTGATGGGAAGACGGACGAAATTCGATCCTGAACACAAAGCCCAGCCACAAACTCGGTGGTAACAATAATATGAAGCTGTCCCCCATTTCCAGGGAGACAACAGAGCAGTGTGGGTGGTACCTGTTAAACTTTCTCTTTGTTTCATTCAAAAAATTATAGTTGTTTGTAGAATATTATAGGAAGGAAGGAGGACCATCAGCATCGCAGCACACGTTTTGGTCATTCCCACTCCTGGCTGCGCTTCAGTGTATCTTATTCTGGGAGCATTTGAGGACTTCAAGGGGAATTTAACCTCGATTGTGGCTGATTAATAACTGCAGCAAAACTGTCCTGGAAGGTAAAATAGTTGCTCTTTGGATAGAAAAAGAATTAAAAAGACGCCATCCCCATATTATACGCCACTGTAGTATTTAGATTGACTCTCTGTCATTTTTCAGATTCACTATTTTTAAAAAAAAATTTGCTCAGCTTCAGAGATGACAAGTTTGTTTGGGTAAAGGCAGGGAGATGTTTGGGTCAGTGGGTTAGGAACCTGTGTCCCATTCCAGAAGGTTCCGGCAGAGTACTCGTACCACAAATGAATGTGAGGCAGGTGATGAAGATAATGATGTTTCATTTGGTGATGCTGAATCCCACGATTCTGACATTAGAGTGGACGAAGCGTGGCTGCCCTTATTCATATGGATACGAAGTGTTCCGGGGCTTTGAATATGCCTCTTGATCTCTTCCTCACTAATTCACGGTGTTGCAGTCATCAACACTGCTACCTCCCACCTCTGGCACCAGTTTTTGAGTCTCTGCCATGGTTCCGTGTGTGGAGTTTGCATGTTCTCCCTGTTTGTCGTGGGGTTTCATCTCAGATTTCCCCCCACAGTCCAAAAACATGCTGAGGTTAATTGGAGTTCCTAAATTGTATGTATGGTGTGTCAGTGTGGCCTGCGACGGGTTGACAAAAAAAAAAAATAAGCAAACAGCTCTATAAATTGAGTACAGCTGAAATAGGAGAGGTGATTGTGATGATAAAGATTCATTGCCCATCTCAGAAAGGGTGTAGCTTGGTTGAAAAAGATGGATGATTAGAACCAGGAAGACACAAGTGAATAAACAGGAAATTACTGAACGTGTACAGCCTCCCAGAAGAGGGATCCAAAGAGCAGGCTAAAATGACGGCGTGTACGGCTGTGAAATTTAAAGCAAAAACAATGTTAGTATCTAAAAGTGTTTAATAAATTACATAAAATACAGAGAGAAGAAAAGCTGATATATCACAACGAGAAAAAAATTAGAAAAAGATCACTCTGCCCCCCCGTGGTCACTTCTAAGCCCAGGAGAGTTTGCTGGCTTATTTAAGCCTCACCTGGTCAATCTTCCATCCATTCATCCATCCATCTTACACACACAGACACCTAACGAGTAATTGTATAGCAGGGAGATGGAAGGAACCATCTACTGCAATCCCAAGGCATCATGGAGAACATCCATCCACATGCAACTGGTGTAACCTGCTGAGAGCATGCGCGCAGCACACACACATGGGAGTGGGTACTCCAGCCCCTAGCCCCTGAGGTAACAATGAGGTAACCCACTCCACCACAGCACTGCCCCTGATGAAATAACAACACCTTTTAATTAAAAGATGTTCCTGTGTTATAAATGTGCTAGAAAAGTCCCCCAAGACCTGCTGACCTGAAGCTGTGGACCAGCATTACCACTTAATTTAAGGAATAACTTTTATCTGATAATAAATAAACAGCACAACATACACTATGAATTAAGTGATAATAGTGCAGCGCATCGTTTAATGAGCCTTTGTATTTAGACTAAGCCATTTCAGTTTTGGTGAATGTCAGTGTTTAGGATTTAATGGGATATCTCACTACTTTTCAGGGTTTCCTACTGTACAACGTGGGCTGTACTGTGAGTGCTGGTCCATCTCTTAGGTAGCTCTACACCCTTTTAAAGTCAGATTTAATTAACGGGAACCAGTTAGCAGCAAAGTTTGCACGGGTGACTTCCCATCCTGCGTGTAATTATAACTCTAATTTCAGCACGCCATGACCTTTGACCTCTCCCCCATAGCCAATTACGCGGATGCATGCTCCGTTAAGAGGTAAACACTCTCCAGGGCCCAGCGCAGCATTTTCATTTTGAAGTCGCTCACGATTACTTAATTATCTACGCCACGGGAAGTAGAAAGGCAGGGCCTGCGTCAGGCTGGCACCCATGTGCGAATGCGCCTTTTGTTTACCGGGTCAAACAGCTCCGTGGCTGCCGCTCTCATCTTGTGTTTTTGGAGCACTGTTAGCAGGGACCCAATGGGCAGATCTAGGGCTGTGAGATTCAGAAGCGAGTTGTAATTAGCATTTAGCAAATCACCAAGAGCCCCCTTGAAAGATTCATAATGGGATCATTATTGTAATGGGAGAAATTACCCAGCGTGAATGCTGCCAGTGTACGAGGGGAGGCTAGAATGCTCCATGCTGTGCCGGATGTTACGTTTACGAATGTGTTGTGGTGTTATGATTTCACCTCCGCGTGATGGGTGTATTGCAGGTGTTTCTCCGGCGAAGGGTCATTTGTCCGTCAGTCGCGTGTGGAAAGTTGATATTCCTCACTGTGATTCTGTCCACACCCCTATAAAATGATGAGATCCTACATCCATCCATCTTCTAACCACTTACCTTGTTCAGGGTCCCGGATGGGGGGGGGGGGGGTTGGATCCCATCCCATGCAGCTCAAGCCAGCAGCTGTGGGACTCCCTGGACAAGGTGCTAGTCTACTGCAGTGCATATGCACTTTCGGAGCTGGTGTGTGGGTCGGTGACTAAGGACGCTGTGTCTGCGATCAGAAGGTCATCAGTTCAAATCCCTTGCTTAGCAAAGTAATGTCATCATTGGTCCCCTGAACAAGAACCTTAACCCCATTTGCTCTAGGGACTGTCTGTCACTTTCTAAAAAATGTATGTAGCTTTGGATAAAAGGGTCTGCTAAATGAATAAATACTCATATGCACACATGCCTGATTATACACTAAAGCTGCATCAGTCAGCCACACTGCATGTTTTGGGACTGGAAGGAGAGCAAAGTACCGAGTAAGGACAAGCAAACTCCACCACAGAGCAGAGGTCCCAGGAAGAACACACTAACTCCACACGCAATGCAGAGCAGAGTACCCAGGAAGGACACGCAAACTCCACACGCAGTGCAGAGCAGAGAACCCAGGAAGGACACGCAAACTCCACACGCAGTGCAGAGCAGAGAACCCAGGAAGGACACGCAAACTCCACACGCAGTGCAGAGCAGAGAACCCAGGAAGGACACGCAAACCAAAGCAGACGAGCACCGACTGCACTGAGATCCCCCTAGCTTAGGATCGAAGTGATGAAGCTACTCAACACCAAAAAAGAACAAAAGGAAAGCAAACTGCTGCGAATGGCCCCTTTTGGTGTCTGGGACAGAGAAACTAACCTTAATTACTGACTTTAATTATTTGACTGTTGGCTGCTACTCTTGGATCAGATAACCCACTACACTTGTCAGTCACTAAGTGGGATAATTAGAAAATACGCCATCACCATGGCAATGAGATTTCAATCAATAATGAAACTATTTGCTAGTGTGAGTTTAATGAAGCTGGGCTCAGGAAAAATGAAATTGCAGGAGAAGGATCAGAGACTTGGGAAGTGCACGCATTCCTTCAGATTCAGGAACATCACAACACGATATTTTACAAATGATTATATTCCTTGTGACCCTGACCAGGATAATCGTTAGAAAGATGGATGGATGGATGGAAAGATGGAAATGTCTATGTAGTGCTTTATGATCTGTGACTCCTGCTCCTAACTTATCAAAGTGCTGTGACTTGCTGATTTCACTGTAAATTCGTTGCTTTAATGGTCTGAGTTTCCTCAGGAAAGGCTGACTTTCAGTCAGACTCAATGATCAAAGTCTGTTGATCGTATAAAAATTTCTCACTGCAGCTACTTGCCGAGTATCTTTTGTGAATTTTTAAGATCCTGTCTTGCAAATAGTACACTTTGTTTGTGGCATTTCTGATATATTACACAGATTTTGCTTGATATTACAACATTTTTTCTTTCATTTATTTACAGTTTTTATTCAATAACCAAAACAACACAAAAGAAAAACATTTTGCAGGGTTTTAAAGTGAAAATGCTAATTAATGTGCAGCCTGCTTGCTTTAATTTTAATGAGTATTTCAGCTGAACACTATTTTATGGATAAAGTGGCAACAGAATGGGTGGAACATGACACATGATAGTGACATTTATTTGGCCCATTGAGATCAGCCTGTGTATTCATCTCTGCAACGCACCTATGAATATTTCAGAATTGCTCGTTTAAGCCCTTACCATAGTGAGCGTCCCTCTCTAGTGCTAGCGTTTTATGCTGGTATTTTTCATATAAATGTGTCCAGCAGTGCTGTCTGAAGCACACCGCCACCTCCCGCCTCGTCTGAAGCTAAAATAAACGGTGAGCCCATGGTGAGCCCATGGATGTAAATTTCAGGATTTGCGGTTGCGGCAGGTATCTCTCAGGAGAGACCTCATGGTTCATTTGGCAGATTGCCACGTCCGGAACGCTCTGCTGGAGCTGTGCTTTACTGCCGGAGTAGTAAATAAGCAAACAGTTACATCCACTGTGGGGGCAAATGCTTGTTGTGTTAGACAGCCTATTGGGCTTGAATATGTGAGTAAGTGGCTTCTAGAGACCCCACCAGATGAATATAACCTGTGCCTCTCCTGCTTCTTCCTCTTTGCCTGTAACTAGTATATACATTTGGCATCCTGTCCAGGGCGTCCCCTGCCCTGAGCCCTGTGATGGACCGGCATCCAGTCCAGGGCGTCCCCTGCCCTGAGCCCTGTGATGGACCGGCATCCAGTCCATGGCGTCCCCTGCCCTGTGCCCTGGGATGGACCGGCATCCAGTCCAGGGCGTCCCCTGCCCTGTGCCCTGGGATGGACCGGCATCCAGTCCAGGGTGTCCCCTGCCCTGTGCCCTAGGATGGACTGGCATCCAGTCCAGGGTGTCCCCTGTTTTGTGCCCTGTGCTGGACTGGAATCCTGTCCAGGGTGTCCCCTGTTTTCTGCTCTGTGATGGACTGGGTGTTCCCTGGCTGGTGCCCTGTTTCACCCTGTACTGGGTAAGTGCTTATGTCAGATGGATGGATGGATGACTGTCATTTGTATCTCTCGTTATTCTGGAGTTAATGTATTTATTCAGGCCTTTTTCATGGTTGGCAAGTTCAAGTTCATCATGCAAAATTTACTTTCAATAGACAGAGGCTATTCATTCTCACTCCATCACTGAAACCTTGTTTGTTTGTGATGAAAACAGCAGATGTTTGATGTACCGCAAACCTCATCAGAACTTTACCTGCGCAAAATATATAGGCAGTCGTGGCCCTTCCCTTAACGCTGTGATAACACAGCGTGGATGACAGCCAACCAGAGAGCGCTGCTGTGTATTTCTGCAGAACAGGAGATCAACAGTAGGGGATGCTCTGAACTGACTGCTCTGAGTTCCTTTGGTATCCAGGATGAATTGAAAATTGGCTGCATCTCTGTTCAGTAAGGAAGAAAGCATGTGTCATGGCAATGAATCATCCAACACATTCAGGATAGAGACATAAAGAGCACCTATACTCTGTGTGTGTGTGGGGGGGGAGGTTTGCATAGATCACACTTGGGAACCACAATTTCCCCAAAGTTTGATAAAACCTGAAACTTCCCTACTTTTGTGGACATTTTTCAGGATGCTATTTTGATAACCACAATTCTATAAAAATCGGTGGATTCTATCAAAAAATGAAAAATGCAAAAAGTCTTATATTTTGTTTGGTTACTTATGGTCAAGGTTAGGGCTGGGTAACCTTAACCATAAATAACCAAACAAAATATGAAACATTTTGGATTTTTACTTTTTTGATTGTAATCACAGATCACACACACACACACACACACACGCACGCACACACACACACACACACACACACATACACGCAAACACAGTACCGGTCAAGGGTTTGGACATGCCAAGCCTCCTACAAAGGAGAGTGATAATGTGGTTAGTTAGGTTGTTTGTTAGCTGGTTAGCTGCTGCAAAACTTAAAATAAGTGACTCGACTACATCACCACTTCAGAAGTTTCTCTTGCAAATTACAGAGAGAATGAGTCTGTCCATCTTCTTTAATTACTATAAATAAGTGTTTACAGTTTTTTTCCAATCATTTTCACACTTATCTCAATACCATGTCCACTTTTTCACAACACTTCACACAGTGGGCTGTACCAATACACACCTGAGCACATCATTTAA
>JAODLD010000113.1:31033862-31057354 GCA_026781065.1 Mormyrops boulengeri
GTGCATGTGTTAAGTGTTGTGAAAAAGTGGACATGGTATTGAGGCACGCGTTAAAATGATTGGAAAAAACTGTAAATGTCTGTTAATTCTCTATTTGGAGGCTGCCCCCCCAATACTGAACACCTTCTCATGTCCTTGGATATGGGCTGCTACCCTGCACGTTTTACGTGTTATTTAGAGCTGAATGTTTGGCACACATGAAGAGATAGGGCCATAAATTCTGTCCATTACTGGTTCTGCACCATCAACCTCTAGCCAAGTCCCCATTTATAAAGAAAACGTGTCTTTCAGTGACAGGAACGTTTATCTATTAAAAAAAATACTTAAGGGATTTTACAAGCGGTTTGTTTGAAAGTGTAGCTCCCTGGAAATATGGTTTTGGAGGCAAAAAGAGTGCTGCCAACCCCCAGATGTAACGGCTGCTCCTCTGGGCCACAGACTGCCTCTCTGACCTCAGGTACAGTGGGAACTTTCTTGAAAATCAGCCAAGCATTTTAGCTGCATCTTATAATTCTGTGTGTTCTTTCAGAATTATGACGTTCAGTACTTATGACAAGAAGTTATTTGGGGGCTTCATTCAGGCTGCCAAAGAACATTGTTTTACAGGTGGGGGGCGGGGTCAGTCTCCAAGTTAATTTCAGGGTAAGATTCCCCTTGTGGACAGACAGGTGATAGCAAGCGAGATGAAAAATTCAAACTGTCAGTATTAGGATTCATGCATCCATCTTCAGGATGCCATGGGCTTTCCGTATGGGCGATGATCGCAACTGCGCAGATGGGTTGGAAGTTCCCCTAACCAGTTCACTCTCTGTGTTAGACACATAAACGCCTCCAAAATGATTAGCCTGGGAAAAAATTGTGATATTGCGTTTTCCACAAAGCCTGTGGTCACTGCTGGATCTGTGAGGTAAGTAGAGCAGGATCTGATGGGCACATGGTCTCCAGTGGTGTGAAGAAGCTGAAGAACCATCTGGAGGAGGATGTAAATACAGCGCCCAACGTGAGGTGATCAGCTAGAACCACGGGAATGTGGCTGCTTGATTAAATGACTCACCACGGCAACGAGGGCCTATATGACATGCTCATTGACAAATGTGTGATGCTGTTCTTGGGAATTCATACAAGATCACGCCGAAACCTGATCACCTCAATGCATGGAAAAATATAGACTGAGATGCGGTAAATGAGGCTGCCAGAGTGTGCAAGTCTCGTGTGATGATGAAGGCTCATCTCTGGGTAGACACATGCTGAGTATAGCTATTTCTCATGTATGGCTTTAGTCCACACAGTATGTTGGAGATCACCTCAGTGAACGAGAGAGAGGGTTGCCTCCTTCGGCTTCGATTCAGGGGATGGGCTCTGACTGCTGTTGCATCAAACATCAGATCAGAGTATCTTGGAGACCTTAGGTGGGGTGCTATAAGGTGGGGACTCCATTGTTTTTCTAATAATCTAATCTGATCTAATCTAATCTAATTGCATCACATCAATCAAATCAAATCAAATCACTTGTATCGTCAAAAGTATCGTCACATCACTAGAGCAAGTGAACAAGTGAGTGAAAGTCTTGGGCCTAGAGTTCCCCATCAGCAGTGCAATACACTAAATAAATGCAAAATGTACATAAAACAACTGTACAACAGCATGTGCTATACAACTGTACTGGGGGACTTTAATGCTTACATGAGTAGGTAGGGTGTGACTGGGAAGAATGGCCTGTCTAGTCTTATCCTGACTGGTACTCTGTTATTGGATTTCTGTGCTAACCACAGTTTGTCCATGACAAACACCATGTTCGAGCATCATAAAAATGTTTTTAAGTGCACCTGGAACCAGAATACCCTGGGCATAGATCAATGATCAATTTTGTAGTCATATGATCAGATCTGCAACTGTATGCAGAGGCCCCTGTCTGGAAAATCTTTAACTTGCACCTCTGGTAGAACATCTCTTACATTCCAAGGGAGGCTGGAAACATTGAACCCCAGTAGACCCGTGTTCTATACCTCCACTCCTGAGGCGGCTGTGCCGAGCTATAGCCAAAAAGTTGTGGTGGACATCCCCCAACCTAGTGGTGGACACAAGCAGTAAAGGGAGCTGTGAGGATGAAGATGGAGGCTATCTGAGCTTGGTTAGCTTGTGGGACTCCAAAGGCAGCTGAGAGGTTCCTGTAGGCCAAGGGGAGTGTAGTTTTGGCAATTGTGGGGGTGGATTTTGGTGAGGTCATGAAAAAAGACTTTCGGTCCGTCTCAGAGAGATTCTAACAAACCATCAGGAGGCTCAGGAGGGAAAAGCAGGGCTTTGCCCATGCTGTTTACAACAGGGATGTAGTGCTGTTGACCTTAAATGGGGATATAGTCAGGTGCTGGAAGGAGTATTTCAGCCTCCTGAATCCCACTGACGTGCTTTTCTTGGATGAAATAGAGTCGAAAGGTTGGAGTAGGACTTGCCCATCACTAAGGCTGAGGTCACTCAGATAGTTAAAAAAATCTTCAGTGGTAAGGCTTCAGGTGTGGAAGAGATTTTCCCTGTGTTCCTGAAGGCTCTGTATGTTTCTGGGCTGTCTTGGATGATGCACCTCTTCACATTGTGTGTAGATCGTGGACAGTGCCTTTGGATTGGTAGATGGGGGTGGTGGTCCATTCTTTAAGAAACATGACCAAGGGACATGTTTCAACTTCAGAGGATCAAACTCCACAGCCTCCCTGTGAAGGTCTATGGTGGGGTGGAGAGGAGGATCCATCTGTTGGTTGAACCTCAGATCCAGGAGAATCAATGCAGATTTTGTCCTGGTCACGGAACACTGGTCCAGATCGTTGCCCTCAAAATGGTACTGAAGTGTTCATGGGAGTTTTTCTAACCAACCTGCAAGTGTCTTGTGGAATTGGAAAAGGTGTATGACCGGCTCCTTTAGTGGGTGGAGTGGGGGGTGCTTTGGGAGAATGATGTGCCGGGCTGTTGTCATGGGTCATTAGGTCCCTATATAACCGAAGCGAAAGTGTGGTTTGCATTGCTGGCAATAAGACTTGTTCCTGGTGGGTGTTGGACTCTGCCAGTGCTGCCCTTTGTCACAGATTCTATTAATAATTTTCAGCAGTGAAGGTAAGGTGGGGAGCTTGGGCACTCGGGAGGGGCAGAAAGTAGAGCCTTTGCTTCTCCACATCAAAAGGAGCCAGTAGAGGTAGTTCGGGCATTTGATCATGCTGCCTCATGGATGCCGTCCTGAGGAAATACTTCCCAGGCCTACAGCAGACCCAGGACCTGCTGGAGAGAATATATCTCTCGGATGGCCTGGGAAGACCTTAGTGTTCTCCAGGTGGAGCCCGAGGAGGTGGTTGGGAAGAGGGATATCTGGGCATCTCTACTTAGACTGCTGCCCCATGACCTGGACACAGATGAGCAGGGGAGGATGGAAGGATGGATAAATAGCTTTAGACAGGAGAGGATACTATAAATATAAATATATGGTTAGTCTGTTATTGTCATCTGAATACAGATATCCATCCATCCATCCATCCATGCATCTTTCAGCAGCTTACCTAGTGAAGGGTCACAGAGAATACAGGTAACCAGCAAACTGTAATAATTATGATGATTCCTCTAAGCAGAGCAGGCATCCCGATTTAGAGTGAAAATAGTATCCAATCAGAAATGGCAAATATTCAAACTCCACAAACAGCTAAGGCAGAAACTGAAAGGTGTGCCCCCATGCTATTCATTGCGACACCATGGGGCTAAAACTGAGCTAAATAAGTTCATATTAGCAGTAGCTATTGTAGCTAACTTGGCAGTGTAATGTTCTGCCCTCTAAGCTACTTGACCATCCTCTGCTCATGGAAAGTTAGTAAGTCTACGTGGGGGAGGAGTGACTGAATCCCCAGTGGACAGAGGCACATCTGTGCCTGTCTGGACTCATTAAGCTCTGACATTGTAAATGGGTCACAGTAACTGAGTGTTTTTGGCTCCTTTAAGTGTTTTTTCTGTCATCACAGTTCAGAGATTATTTTGACAGTCCACGGACCCCGATGCCTGAAAGCTCCTAATAACTTTTGAACCCCATCGCTCTAAGAAAAACAAGACAGAGCCAATTCTGCACAATTCTGGTTGGTCACTGCAAGGCTCCAGGTCAAAGCCATATCTCCATCACAATCACTCGCTCTCTCCACGCAGACTTGCCCAGGGGGTTTGTGGGTAACGTTTGCTCCTCTCCCTCCTCACATCACAGCACTTAAGCAGCCTGGCTACCATTTTATCTTTGATAACAGCAGAGTAATTTCACCCTCCGTTGTCTTGTGGACTCGCCAGACGGCGCTGCTGCGACCCCCCCCCCCACCCCCACCCCGGATGAAAAAGCGGGACAAGCTCAAACAGCCACATCGGTCAAAGGAGGAACAGAAAAACTGCAGATGAGCTGGGGAATATTTTTTTTCAATAAAAAGATTCAAAATAAAAAACTACACACCACAATAACTCAGAGTAGAAGAGCTGCATCAGGTGAACTGATTTAATTCACTGCAGATATCGCCATAGTTCTGCAATGAATCACATTGTGAGTCTGTGACCTACACTAACAGGTGTTTGAAATACGTCTGCAGTCTCTTTTGGTTTAATTTTCTCTTCAGAGACAAAGGGCTGTTCTTTGGGCAAATGGACGTGGTCACATAACGAGGGGTGCATGTGAAATAGCTGCTGGTTCCCTCTCTTCATAACACAAAGTGTGGGTACTGTGTAGGAAAGAGGTGCCAGTCTCTCTAATAGAGTAATATGCTTGCAGATGCTTATAAGAGTCCTGTTATATCGCATATATATTTTTTAGCATAATTCTTGACATTTGAAGTACTTAGGCAATCGAACCGTTAAAAAAATTAATTATGTGTGTAGTAACAAATAAATTATACTGGATTTTCTACATTTATCCCACAGTAACTATATTGTTATACTAACAATTTCAAAATAAAAGTGGATACTTTTCTTGAATACCTCAAAATCACTGGGATTAATTATGCTGATGTGTCAGGAGGGCAAGAACATATACGTCTGCTGTGTGTGATTACTGAATGAATATTGTAACACTACCCCTTTAGATAATCACCTTGTTACCTTTATAGATTCATCTGATTGGCGTCTGATCAAGACTCAGTCTAGCTAATACCTACATGTAATAGAATCATGAAAACAAGTGTTTTTAAATTTACCCTTTTATTGTGACATGTTCAGCATTGTGGCTGACTGTAAAACGTGTGTAGCGTTAAATAAGGCACCTCTGCATTGGCGAGGTGACCAGTGACTACTACGTGGAAGGCCGTCTAATCAAGGCAAACCAGACTGTGGCGACCCCCCCCCCAGCTCAGCACTGCAGCCCATATGGACGCAGGTTCGTGAAAACAGCTGCTCTGCCGATCATGCAGCTCGGCCCATTAGTGTGTCAAGCTGTGAGAACGGTGAACAAAATTACCTTATTGATCTGTGGTTTAATCACACCATTAGATGCGACTGAGAGGTGTGGGGTTCAAATAAGAAGGGTTGGTGAGAATGTGACAAATCGCAGGTATTTTTAAAATGGGTTTTGCGGAGTGCACCTCACAGAGCATAACTCATAGAGCAGTATTTCCCAACCCAGTCCTCGGGGAACCCCAGACAGTCCACGTTTTTGCTCCCTCCCAGCTTCGAGTCAATCAGGAACACCGGATACCTGATACAGGTGTGCTGGGAGCTAAGAGGAAGCAAAAATGTGGATTGTCCCGGGTTCCCCGAGGACTGGGTTGGGAAACACTGTCATAGAGTATATCTTGCACGGTCTACCTCACAGAGCATACTTCTCAAAGTGAGCCTTGCATAGTATATCTCTGAATGTACCTTTCAGGTAAGGTAAGGTGCATGCACTGATTACAGTGTGTTGCCGCACCCACCACACAACAAACCACCTCTGGGATGAGAAGCTGAGTGCATTTCTCTCCCTGAATCCTGTGGTCCCTGTAAGCCTAAAATGCAGCCTTCCTGTTACTCACGCACGCACACATGCATGTACAAATACAGGCACAAAGACATGCAAATGCAAACATACACATGCAAAACAACGCCATTCAAGCATTTCCCGCCATCAGGTGAACCTTGCAGGACAGGAAATTACTCAGGTGTGATGATTTATTATCTTGATTTGCTGCAGTGGTCAGGTCTTGGGCTTTGCAGCCAGTGCTGCTGCAGCAAGGCGATTGTCACGAGTGCAGTTTGCTGGTGATAATTACCAAAATCTCCAGGACTTTCAGGCATCTTACATTATTTACAACCTTGAAGTCAACCAGCTTGACGACACACTCTCTCTGATGCTGTGCCTTTGATCGGGTGTAATAAGGGGAAAGTAAGGGAGGCTGTACAGGTATGCAGTGACCCTGTGCACCATGGTTACTGAGGCGCTGTAAAGCTTCACAGCTGAATATTAACAGTCCAAATGTATCTAATCATGTTTGACACTAAGCCAGAGTGACACTAAATATGTTGTAGTTCATTTTAGCCTATAATCTTATATGGAGTTCATAAAGATATATTCCAGTGGGTACCAGCATGGTTCCCCGCATACTGTAGATAATGGTATATTTCAGTGGGTTGTGCTATGGTTTCCCCATACTACTGAAATGGTATATTCCAGTGGGTGCCGCTGTGGTTCCCCCCTCTACTGCCAATAAAGTTATATTATAATCGGTGCCATGGGGGTTCCTCTCATACTGCTTATAATGGTATATTCCAGTGGGTAGAATTACAGTCCCCCCAATTGCTGATAATGGTATATTCCGCTGGGTATCTTTAACATTCCCTCCATGTCGTCCAAGACGTCTCCATCCCGTGGGATCTCAAGTGAATGGTTGCCTCACCTCCCCCGGATGCCACGTGTCAGAATTAAAGTACATGGAAAATCCAGTTCATTAGTCATACACAAACTTAAATGTTCCCTCTCCAGACATAATATAGCTGTACAAAAGCATACACTAAATTAAATGACCTGCTTGAGCACACAGAAATAAAAGTACTTCTACTGCAGAACAGAGGATAAATTTAAGAACACTGCAAACTCACGCCATTAGTTACTTAGTGAGCTCAAAGGCTGTCCTTACTTAGCACACAATGAACCTGGAGACATAGCGACCACGTGGCAGGGCCGGAGTGGGAGACTTGTTTAGTCTAGGAATCCTAACTCTGAGTCGTGTCCTGGGGGGTTAGCAGTTACAATGATATTATACAGAATAAAAAAAACATTTCTCTTAGCTATTAATGAGTCAATCTGCATTTAAGAAAAACTGTACATAGGAGAATGAAGTTGTATGGATTTAACTGTGACACAGAGCATAAATGAGAAGGAAAGGCAGTGATGTGTCTAGCCGGGGACCGATCGGGGGATCAGCACGGAGCATTCTTCAGTGCTGAGGGCCTCGATGGCATGGTGAACTGTGACACAGGGGTCTGGTTTGCCTGCACGGGAAGGTGCTGGTAGCTCTGTGCATTCATGCCTTGACAGAGGTGTTTCAGTAAGTCGATGGGCTCAGTCAGGGTCCAACATCATCCATCAGGGGAAGGCTTTGGTGCAAAAGTATCTGTGTTTTTGTGGTTGCCTGACTGTGCTACTAATGCGTGATCCAGGATGCACACATGCGATTTCGCCCATGATTCTCCCCTTTGATACCAACTTGTCATAAAAATATTTCATGCCTTTTAGTCCTGATAGGATGATAGGATAGGTCCTGATAGGACCCTTATCCATTCTTAGACTCTTTGCACTACCAGCTGTCACCTTACTGCTAATTACACAAATTGTATATTTCTGACTATTGTTTAATGTCTGTCTTATGTCTTTATAATTTTGTGCCCCGTTTCACAGTCTAGGCAACAAAACATTTCACTGCACATATTATAACTGCATGTGAAAAATAAAACTGAGTCAGTGTCAGGACCTCAGGGAGGGGGGTAGCAGGTCATGCAGTATCCAGTCACGGCACTGGTGCCCCCCTGAAGCGACTCCATGTTCCTGGGCTTCCTCCGTGACCCGGGAGTCTGTCTTTACTTAATCGGCAATAATGGCGCAAATTAATTTCTCCGAATGATCAGCCTTGTGCTGCCGGAAGAGGTATGCAGTAGCTAAACAGATCGTCTGAGGTGCGCCGTGATGAATGCTCGTCGTGGAATGCCGCCTCCGCGTTTGGATCAGGACACACCGGGTGATGAATTAATGCAAGCAGGACCAGCATGCTGCTGCTTCTGGGCCAAGATGGGATACAAGAGATCTCATCCCATATCGGTTCAACAACAGCACCTATAATAATCTTCACTGCCCAAGCTTTCATTTTGGCTCTAGTATGATTCTGGGGGCATATGCCATTCACACATACCAGGAATTATGGATGGTGTCACTATAGGCCGCTTATTTCTATGGTTATGATGCATAATACAGCACCAGGTGGCAGGAGGCAGCTGAATAAGCACCTGAGGCATGTGAAAGCCATTGCAAAATAACTGCTTCAGGTGCTGATATTGTGATTCAGAAAATGAGCTAAGTGGCCCCTCTGAATCATTATATACAAGCATCATTATTCTCTTGCTTAATTTTAAATATCTAACACGTAATGATGTAATCAAACACAAAGAAGCGACAGGGTAATTGGAGACTGGCCAAGAACTTCTTGAACATCACATCTGGGAGGGTCACTCCCATTGCTTATACTCTGAGGTCTGTACCTCATGGTGTAAGTAAATCTGTTCTCCATTATTTGGTCCGTGTCCGCCCCCCCCCCCCCCCACGGCTAGACTTTGTGAAGCTATTATTCCCTTTATTCCCTGGGGAGGTGAAGAAGGATATCTGTCCAAAACGCACCATCCACTGACCTGAAAAATCTACAATCGATCCGTTTTCCGTGTTCATGGTCTCACAGGTAAATATCGACTAAAGTGTACACCGTGACAGTTCACAACATGATACAGAACAACTTTCTCCATGGTTGCGTTACTGGATGTTTCAGTTGTTCATGGTGAGTATAATATCTCATGATAAAGGTCTATTTATATTTCCAGATTGTTTATATAGTGTGCTTTTTATACTGTACTGTTGGTATAGTTTTTATTCTGTTGTTTTTTAATTTTTGCTGCTCTTATCTTGTACAGTCCACTTTCTGCCGAGACGGTGCAAATTTCCCACTTGTGGGACTAAGGATTATCTTATCTTATTTTATCCCAAAGCTCTCATTGCTCAAATTGTCACCTTTCTTTGTGTGTCGTTGTTCATTTTTCTGATCTGTTTTCACTGGTTGTCATTTCTGCTGAGGAATTCACAGTGAACTGATTACTAATGATGTATTCACATGTACTCATTACTGCAGAGGCATTTATTGGTACTCATTAAGGCAGAGGCATTTATTGGTACTCATTACTGCAGAGGTATTTATTGGTACTCATTACTGATGAGGTGTTCACCGGTAGAAAAACCTATGGGGTGTACCCTAGTTTGATGATTCTCTTAGGAGGACAGTGCAGACATCTTGGCGAGATACTCTATCTCTGCTGTAGGACTGCAGTTCTCTCCATGACCTGATGGGGGTGTGTCAGCCTGGCTTTTTATCATGCAGGCAGGTACGGAGTGTAGAGGTGGGTTTTTCTTGCTCCTGGGGCCTCAGTCAACCTAGTTACTTTGGGCCCTCATAGCTAGTTAGTTGGTTAGCAGAACATGCTGCTTTAGCATCTCCCAAATAAGGAACAGGTTTAGTTAATATTTAGTGTAGTGACTGTTTGTGGCCAACAGGGGGCCCCATGCTAATGCATGGTTTGAGTGACAGTAAACGCTGCTGTTGCTGGTGTCAGCAGGCAGAGCATAAAGAAAAACTAAATGAAAGCCAGGAAGACTGAGAACCCCTACTGGGATTCACCTACTCCATAAGAGTAACTCATACTCCAGTCATACTCCAGGCTAAATATATCATTAATACTATTAATACTGCGTTAATGGAGCAGTTAGTGTATTACCTGCATTAATACAATTTTAATGGAGTAACATATTACCTGCATTAATACTGTTTTAATAGAGTAACATATTATGCACATTCATTCTGCCTTAACTGAGTAATGTATTACCTGGATTAACACTGCAGTAATGGAGTAACGTATTACCTACATTAGTACACACACCTGGGAGATTTCAAAGACAGAAAGTCTGCAAAGACCACACACTTAAAATGTTTAATTCCAGGTAATTTTTATCCAAATTCTTTTAAATTGTACTAATATATATCAGTTAAAAAAACAAATCTGGGCTGAGAGGACCCCTTATGTTCATTGTCAGTGTTAGACAAATCCCTTTGTTCTTCATAGCTAAAAACAACTAATGGTTTTTTTCAAGCCTCATTAAGTACACAGAGGAACTGGATGTATGCAAAGAGTTCAGGAAAATAAGCACACACAAGAAAAAGTGGGAAAATGTTTAATATGAATTTTAATTAAAGCCTGTAATTTTCAAAATCACAGAAGAGAGCTGTTGGCGGTGCTTTTTATCACAATGATCACAATGATCACAATGTGCCTTTGAAAGACCAGTAAGCGATGGCTTCTGCACCTACTGCTACTCACGCTTGGCTCTGCAGAGAACCCCACTCTACGCTGTGCCATTTGTGACAGTAGTTTCCACGGTGACATTATTCATCCATCAGAGAGGTGGAGGTGCACAGCTTTGGGGTCCATCAGATATGACATGTGAAGGCAACACAGGAGTAATATGGCGGATGTATGATAAGCCATGATGCTTTTACGTGTTTGTTAACCTTGACCACTTAAACCAATGATTGAGAAGTCATCCCAAAAACCTGCACTCACACTGGCCCTCCGTGGAACAGGTTCCCCACCCCTGGTTTATACGTTATGTGCTGCATGTATGGATGTATGTATGTTGTCTATATTGCACCGGTATCAGCTTCCGGCATTGCACTATTTAAACTTGCACAAACCTCTGTATGACTTCCCTTGGGTTTACACCTCTCTGTTGTGTATCTTGTGTCTTGTATTTACTGTCTGTCCACACTATGCATAATTGTTAATCATCTATTGTGATGGTGTCTCCTACAGTAGCAAACTGTGCCAACACAAATTTCCACTGGCCTTGGCTGTGTGGCAGTAAAGATAAGGATTGGCTCCCACCTCTCTGCTCGATAGCTTCAGGTTACCCGCCTGCATGGTACCTTTCACTAAGCCCTCCAGTACAGCTGTTATCTTACAGGCCGTTTATCAGCTTCACTGAGTCCCTGACAATGAGCATACCGGCTATTAGTATCTATTAGTATCTGATACTGATTACAATGAGAGGGAGGACCCACTTATTGCCGTATCTGTAAAGCTCGTGTTTCTAGGTGGTGCGGGATAATGTTAGCATTGGGTCACTGTGGCTCTGCTGTTACATCAACATGCATCTCTCTGGGTAAGAGCGCTACCACACGCGCAGGATTAGGAAAATCGGTGGGCCTGCTGGTTTCTGTAGAACGTACCAACACGAGGGCTCGCTGATGTCACCCCTAAGCGAGCTGAACCCCAAAGGTTCTCCGGGGGGAATCTCTCACTGCCACCCCACTTTGGGGGGAAGGGATCCTGCCCTGAATAGACAATCAAAAACAGACAATTGTCAGACCTGTGGCAATTTCAATAGTGTAATTAAAATAATGATTACGGCACAATAAACAAGAGCTTACAGCTGTGAGTTTACGATTATAAACAAGACCGGAACGATATTTTTGTGGAGCAGCACAGTGATTTGTAACAACAACAACACAGCAGTAAAAGGGCAGAGTATAAAAGCAGTAAGCCTGTGCCCTTATGCGAGGAAATGTTTATAGTTTCTTGGGCCTTTTAATTTCTAAAACATGCAATATCCAATTGCTTTAATCTTATTTAATTGCATCTCTTAATGATATTACTTTGGAAAGCACAACCCAATCATTTATATGGTCAGAGTACTGCTTTATCCCAACCTTAATTCTCTTAGAAATATGTGGTGCTTTTACTACAGTGTTTCACTCTCTTTAAAACAGGGTCAAAATGTATTAATAATTCCTCTAGTTACATAAAAGCCACTTTGTAGTTTGCTTGTATCTACAGTATACGTTCTTAACTAATACATAATTAAATATCCAGAAAAAGAGGATATAAAAGATTTGCAAATAACTGTTATGGTCAAGTAATCATTATTTTGACCATTTATATTAGGGGACATTGAGGGAAATGGTTTATAATGAAAAATACCTTTAAGGCAGAAAGCACTAATGAACATTACATTAACAATAAAACTTCTCAAATCGCATGCCCCTGAGCAGGAAATGACCGTTTCCATGGTGATGGGTCTGTCCAACTGAGGCTGATGAGCCTCTTTTAACTTCAGCCATATATTATCAGGAAGATACTCAAGTTAAGACAGCATAAGAACCATGTCTCCCACACAGCACATATGGGATCTTTATGGGGTCAATTTAAAGTATTTCTTCATGGGATCCCCTTTTAGGATCTCTTCATATGATTTATTTATAGGACCTATTCATTTTAATTCATTTAAAGTGTTTCCACAGAGAAAATGGATGTGTATGTAGTGTATTTTCAGACATCATTTGTAGACTTCTTTTCATACTCTGAATACCCGTCTCAGCATCTTGGCAGCGGATCAATACGCGTCAGACCCTGTAAGCAGCTGCACATGTAAGCCTCTTACCTGCTACTGACACGCCCCCCACGTGTTATCCTTGGGAGGAGATGGATAAGGGGCCTTTAAGGAAGGCTGGCATGCAAAAAAAACACAAACGCTGCTGGAATATTAAGCTGAGCACGTGCCGTGGGCTACGTTAACCAGTGGCTTGCTATCTGGCCCTGAGCCGCCTTTAGACAAGGACATGGGGGAGAAATCTTAACAAGGTGAGCGTTTTTTTTTTTCTTCTACACATTCCTCCCGTTCAACTTTCCTTTTGCTTGTTTACTTCCCGGCCACCTTTCTCCAAGCGAAGAAGTGATTCAAACTTCCAACAAAGCACTATATCATGTGACACTGCTGACCCCGAAGCCCCCAGAGACTGCCTCTGCAACTATACGAGAGCACCGGACCCATCTGAACGAGACAGCCACTGACATCTGGATTTGAGAGAGATTTCAGAGGCTCGACCTCATTGGCTTTAAAAAAACAACCAATGAGATGTCTTTGAAATGGCCAGTACCTTAAATTGTCCTGTCAGTCTCTACTGTGACATTTTCCCATAATGCACCAGGTGCTAGCAAAAGGTCCTTTTTCTGTTTATGTTGGTAAGTTTAGATCCACCTCCATTTTTTGTTGTTTTTTTTTTTCCCCAAATTGATTTTCTCTTGTGCTCAGTTTTACTTATCAGTTATCTGACTGCAGGCTCTACACTGCCATCCAGGAAGGAGAGCGGAGTGATGCTGGATTCTCCGATTTACGGGCCATCGACATCCCCGTTCCCGTTTTCCTGCAGGTCAGCTAAGCTCCTCAGCAAGCAGAAAATCTCAGCCACCTGACAGGTTGCTAGAGGCCACACTTTAACCCTTCCCTCATCGAAATACACTGTTTTAATTTCAGACTATGGTGGTACCTGAACCGTACACACCTCTCCACAAGTGATGTGAAACTAAAAACTGTATTGTCTTACCTCTAATGAGTTGTATTATATACATTGTATAATGTATATGATGTGTTCCTTGTGTTGTGAACTGTGCAGCTAATCATAAGTATGAACAGCGTATTTCATCTCATTTCATTGTCCATGTGCACAATCACAATAAAGTTGAAACAATAAATTTCAGTGTAGATTGTGTGGCAGTCATCCATCCATCCATCCATCCATCCATCCATCCATCTGATGCATGGTCTCAGAGGGCCCACAGTCTGTCTGAGGAAGCCCAGGACACCTTAGCCTGGACAATGAGGTGATTTCCTGTTTAGAAATGAGGTAATTCTCCCTCTGTCGGTGTAACAGAAACAAATTACATCATTGTCAATTTTAATACAGAACATTTTCCTATTATTCTTTAATTCAACAAAATGGCACTGTACATACACAAGCTGCCAGAGCAGAGAAAACTAGACACGCCTAGAAGACAGGGGAAGCAATGACAGAATCTCTCTGAACAGCAGCTCATGGCAAACCGGTGTCAGGGTCAGTTCCCGTCTGACCCTGTCCCAACTGCTTTTTCCCCGTTTGGCCAGGAGTCCCTGCTGGCCATCCCGTTTGATGTTGCCCATGTGTGTTTTCCCTGTTCTTCCAGGCCACCATGGGTCTATGGGCTGAGTATGTGGCTTAGTGCCAGGTGTCCCTTCACTTTTGAGTTTGTGGCTGACCTGAGACTAGCCTCATCTTTGGTTTAATTTATTAGTTTATTTTTTCCCTAGCTTTTGGTGAAGTGGTGGCTCTGAGGTTAGGGATCTGTGCGAGCAACTGGATGGTTGTTCCAAATCCCACGAATGTCTGGAGTGATTCTACTCTGTTGGGCCCTTGACCAAGGGCTGCAATTGCTTTGCCCCGGGTATGATGTTAATCTACATCCAGCCCTGCAGGCAAGTCCTACAACTTACAGGGAATAACTTGGGGGTTGGTGGCAGGATTAGCACTCCAGCTACCAGAAAAAAACTCACACTGGTCCATTTGGACTAGTGTGGTGCTGAGGTATTGCCTACTACATGGCTGCGCTCAGGTTCTCATCCCTGAGGTGGTTTGTTGTGTGGTGGGTGCGGCAACGCACTGTAATCAGTGCATGCTCCTTACCTCTCACTGTAATCAGAGCATGCTCCTTACCTCTCACTGTAATCAGAGCATGCTCCTTACCTCTCACTGTAATCAGTGCATGCTCCTTACCTCTCACTGTAATCAGAGCATGCTCCTTACCTCTCACTGTAATCAGAGCATGCTCCTTACCGCTCACTGTAATCAGTGCATGCTCCTTACCTCATTTGGTTTTGCTTTGTGTCTCTGTTTTAGGTCTACCCTGCCTGTGCCTTCGTTAATCATATTCTGTGGTGTTCCTAGTCTCTCCTAGTGTTGTTAGCCCTCAGTGTTTGTTAATGTTTCCTAGTCTCCAGTGCATGTTCAGTAATATTCCCCACCTGTTCCTTCTTGCCCCAAGTCCATGTGATTGGTTAATTGAGTTATGGTTCCCACCTGCCCTGTGTCATGTCTCGTTATTTGTGTATTTAATTGCCTGCTTTTGTTCAGTTCCTTGTTAGTTCATTGTGACTGAATCCCTGTATGGCTGTTACCATGTGTTGTTTTGCTGATTCCCTGTAGTGTAGTTTCCCTGTTAAGAACTGTAGTTTTCCTGAGTACTTCCTGGCCTTTAGAATTGTGTTCCCAGTGTTGCTCACTGCTTAAATTTTTTTTATCAGTTTTATTTTGACCCCTTGTGGTCCCTTTATTTTGTAGTTTTTCCTTTGTGTTCTGTCTTTCTTAATAAACCTATTTTCTTTGAGCCACTTTGTGGATCATCCCTCTTTCCCCTCCTTCACCAAGCCACACCATAACAATCAGGGTACTGGGATTTAAGGTGAATTATGGTCGTGTGGAAATCTGTGGTCCAGGTCAGTTGGCTGCCCACAAGCTCGGTCATCTTCTCATAGGCTTCCATGGAAAAATCCCCTGGGGCAAGATGTGAGCTCATAGCGCGACCATCTCAGTCGGAATAAGGGAACTCTTTAAGAGAAATATGCACCCAGTCCCTGAAAGGAAGTAGCATTACATTTCAGCAATCTACTGGACTCCAGCTATCCAAAGGACTGAAATGAAATCTGCTGCATGTCGTCTAATTTGGTTGCTGTAGAATGAATAACGCATTGTACTGTACTCCTGTAGCCATGGGCAACGTACCAAATGGGAATCATTTTAGCAAAACTGCTCAGCACTCAGCCAAAAGTATCACTATGATCTAATTATAAATGTGAATACAGCAAAACACTGTTTTGAAACCAGGGTAGTATGTGTAAAATCTCAAGTGCAAGCTACTAAGCTAAGGGAATAGCATACAAGTTAAGCATTCTGAGAATAACATATAAGCTAAGGGATACTCAGAATAACATACACCATGTGGGAATAACTGGAAGTAGCTGGAACTGGAGTCCTCAGCAGAAAAATATCACACAAATGACAAGGGGGCATCAAGTACGGTACTTTTGATACGGTACTTTCGCTTTTCCGTTGACTTCATGAATCCTGCGATGTTAACTGTATGTCCTGCTTACCTGCCCTGTTCTTGTAATTAGTCTTTGTTTTTCCCTGTTGCTTTTGACCCCTCATGGTCCTTTTTGTTCTCAGTAGTATTCCTAGTGTTTTTGTTAATAAAACCTGTTTTGTTCCTTCGAGCCACAAGTGGGTCGTCCACCTTTTTCTGCCTGCATCATGCCACGCTCTCGCCATCGCACGAAACCTGCCCGGATTCATAACAGAAGTATTGTACTTTTGGTATCTCGAAATACCAAAAGAATGATACATAGTGTGGTGGAAAAAGGCCCTTTGAGAATAACAAATAAGCTAAGGGATACTCAGAATAGCATATAAGCTAAGGGATACTCAGAATAGCGTATAAGCTAAGGGATACTCAGAATAGCGTATAAGCTAAGGGATACTCAGAATAGCACATAAGCTAAGGGACACTCAGAATAGCATATACCATGTGTACCATGAGTAACTGGAAGCAAAAGAGTACTAGAAGCTAAATCCTCAGCAGAAAAATATCATACAAATGACAACATTAATTTAACTCCTAACTACCCCAATTAGTCCCAAACATATCCAACTATACCACTGTTTCATACCACTTATTATAGATTATATTATATACATTATTTTAGCACAAATAAATCTTTGCAGTAACTGATCATAGGCTGTATGCAGCAGTTCATATGGAACTGCAACTGAAATTTGCTTAATAGCACAACCCAAATATTATGTTATTCACCCATTTAAAATCACATTTTCAGGTCACATTCTTATTCTGCATATATATATTAATCTCGCCTGACACTTTAAACCACAGCATTTAATCGGCATTATATACCAGCTAATTTCCAGCAAAGGGAGTACAATAATAGGGTATATTTCATGCATGACTGTGGAATAAGATTATTCTCTGTATCGTGTGAGATTTCATATATAAACTCATTTAAATTAAGTGTGCATTCCAAATGTTAGCATTGGACACTTGCAGTCTTGTCACATGTTTGATATGACAGGCAACTTAACCACCAATACACTGCATGCAAAAAAAGTTTCTTTGTTGATATAATTTCTATTATGTCTGCAGAAGCTCAGTACTGGATTCCAGCATAACAAAAGGTAGGCACAGCTTGGAAGCACTGTGCATTACAGGCACCGCTAATCATGTTTTAAACCAACGAGCAGAGATAAGATACATAATAAACCCCAGTTCACTCCCTGCTATGAAATTAAATATTCAGCTTCATTTTAAAGTCGAGTTTCCAAGCAACCAGCAAGATCAGCCTTCAAACAGTCTTCAAACTCCACCAGTGAATGTTTGCCTGAACGGGTTTTGAAAGTATCAGTTATGGATGAATTGTTTCTTATTTAGCTGATTAACTTCCTTAGTGATTCCCACGCAGCGTCATACTGGTATGTGAGTTATTTACAGTCTGAGCCACGGTAAAAATACAGAAGATGCAAAACGGTCACGCTATCCCGCGTAGGAAATGCCAGGAGGCTTATGTAAAGCTGCACAACTCAGCACATAACATAAAGACAATCCTGTCAGCGCCCAGTGGAAAGCGCTATAAGCGCTATACGGAGCTTCTCAACCACAGAGTTACAAACATGCTGATTGACTCTCTGTGTTACAGTGTGGGAACATTACGGAGAGCCATGAGAACGCCCAGCAAGTGGGAAACAGATCATCGTATTATTCATTTTCATAAAAGGTTATCATGACCCTAACCGGGATTATCGATTAGAAGATGGATGGATGGAACACTCCTCTATGTTAATGTGTGTCTGTAGAGAGAACATGTCATAAAAACACAAGAGTTTTCATGCTTTGTTCATGGGTTTTTATTAACATATAACTCTGACAGAAGGGGGTTGGATGATGAGACATTCCAGAAGCTCCACGAAGCCAGCCAGCTCTTTTCGAGGTCCCCTGTGGTGCTATAAATTCAGGAATCTTTTTGGAGTGAAAATGGCGAGTCTGAAGACGACTCGCCGTCTTTATCGGACGGAAAGGAGCTGCCGTCCGCCTCTGACTGTGGGAAGGTCTGATTCGCATCAACACTCCACTGGAGCTGGCGGAGATGTGTGGCTGCCTCATTCTCTGCTTTGACATTTAGAAAAACACTGAGTAGGCTGGCAGTTCAGTAATAACTGTGTTTGAGTATGTTTTTATTTCTGTTCCAGAAAGAAATTGTCTTCTCTGACTGCCTTAATTTCCTTAAATGAAAGATGCAGAAAAGAGGAACTGGCCAATTACAGGCTGGTATTGTAGCTCCAGGTTTTATATTAGGAAACAACTTACACATGCTGTCTCAAAATGAAACGCCCAGGGGAGTAGGTGGGGTCTCACACCGGGGGGGTCCCCCTTTGTAAAATGTGCTGACCTGGGCAGATGAGGGTCTCTGTAAATCGTTGTTGCAAATCAGTTATAAAAAGGGGCATTCGGTATAATTTGCCAGCTAGGTCCCCTGGTAAATTTTGCAGTGGACCCCCCTGATGGGCCCACCTCCTCCGTTACTGAAAATGCCTGTCAAAACATATTCGGGCAATTCATAATAAGGATATTTTAACCAATATTAGAGGCCAAACCTGAAGCTGCTACATTTACGCAGCGACACTCTGTAACACAAAACACTCAGCGTGTTTTCATGCTTGAACATTACTGCTCCTGCTCAGCTGTCCGAAAGGTGCGTATGACCTCAGAACCCCAAATAAGGAGGATGTTTAATAAGTTTTCTGGCTACTACCTTTGCTTACCATCTTTGGTAAGGCAGCTTTGTCATTGTGGCATGACCTGAAACTATTTGTGTTTTTACTGTTTTTTTGTGATCTGTTTTTTCCCCCAGGTGCTGCTAGACCACGGTAACTACCAGATTATTTACCCACTGGCATACAGCTTGTTAATACAGACACACTTTATTACTGCAGATGTACTTTGTTACAGATGACGTTCTGTACTTCATTACAGCAAATACTTTATTACTGAAGATGTATGTTGGTACACTGCTGCAGATCTGCCTCATTACCGCACATGACTTTTTGCGTCTTATCTAAGCAAAAATGCCCCTGTGGGATTGTTTCATGTTTCTCATGTTATTTTTCCTCTTGTCTGGCCCAGTAAAATGTTCCTCGTGTTACTTTCCAATTTCAGTGTTAAACTATGAAAACCTAAAAAATAAACTGCGAGTTTTGTCTAAAATTTATTTGGCACCCTGGAGCTATTTTGTATCACTGTGGGTTTCATGAAATTTACATTGCGAATCTCAGATACAAATAAAAAACGGAGGATTTTATTTTACAGTACAGCGAGGATGTCATTTTGTGCTCTCTGCCAGAGGGATAGACATATGGAAAGTTTACTAGAGAAGAAGGAACAAAGAACTTCTTACACTTTGTCTTTATAATGGAATTTAAACCTTATCGAATCAAGCCTTTTACAGTTTGCCGACCAATGTAATTACGCCCTGCATTTAAGGTTTCATTATAATCTAATCCTTAAGCCTAATGCTAGGGATTGTCTGCACATGCAGCACTTACATAGATGGGAGGTGGTTTGTAGTATAAAAAGCAGTGTAGCACTGGAGCTCTTAAATCTACCGATTCACTTTGATATGTACCCAGGAAGCACACGCTTTCACAGTGCATTTCTGTCTACAGTAAGGGTACTAATCCAGGTAGTACAAATATATGCAAACACCAAGTAGCAGTGAGAATTCAATGACATGAAGGGACACTTTAATTGCTGAGCTCCAGAAAGAAAGAAAAAAATAAATCAAGATGGCTATCAGGTCAGCGAGGAGACTGGTGGCTGACTTTAATAGCACACTTGACCATAGAGCTATCTGCGGTGGCAAAACACTTCGCTCGGCTGTTTGAGCTTGTCTTTTTTTATTGCTTCTGTGCTCGTCACTGGAATTGGGGCCAGCCGCAGCTTAACAAGATAAGAAAATGCATGGACCCGGGGACATGCTGGTCAGTGCCTTTCCACATCACACCAGCAGGGGCCGCCAGTGCTGTAGGCGGCATCCTGTACCAAGCCACCGAACACATGCAGTAAAAAAGGTGTTTAGGTGTTTCCTGCTTAAACAACATGTTGGTATGAATTGTATATGTCTTCCAACCAATACATGTAAAATGTTTTCTATATAATACACCTATTTAACAAAATACAATCATCCCCAAAGAGTTGGCTGTGGACTAGTGGGTTAGGCCCTTGTTACCATTTCAAATCCCATGCTCGGCAGAATGGCCAAACCACAGTTGGATCTATGAGTGAGGCCCCTTGCCCTAGGCGTGCTGTATAAATGGCTGACTCTGCGCTCAGTCCTCAGGCTTCACTCTCACCTCTGTATGTGTGAGTATTAAAAAAGGAGAGTTAGATGGAATATGCAAAAAAAAGAAGAATGCACCTGTTATCATGCCAATCAATTAATTGTTTTGTTTCAAGTTTGCATAATCTTCCCATGTCCTTGTGGGATGCTCTGGATACTCTGGTTTACTCCAGAAACTCTAAGTGAACAGGGTAAACAGCCACAGAAAACAGACAAACACAGGCTGAAACTGGTTTATTCTGTAAACCTTCTTATATTCCAGCACCTTCCGCCTGCTTTCTTGATATTTTGCCTACCAGCCTTTTAAAAGTGTTTTTAGTTGTTTTGCCACAGATTTACTGCCTTACCTCTGACAGGCACTTTTTTGAAACGTCTCAGAACGGCATTTTGTTATTAAAAAACAGTAGCCCAGATGCATCCACACTCAACAATTATAGACTTACTTCAGATGCCTGCATAGGCAAGGTTATTGAAAAAGTTGTTTTCAGTCAGTCCAGACATTTCTCGAACACAGGTTCTGGAAAATTATCAGTTCCGCTATTACTGGATCTTAGTGCAGCTTTTGATACTGTGGACCCTGAAACCTGAGTCGGCCTATCTGGAGTCCTTAGCTGGTTTAGGGCGTATTCGGACGGCTGGGGTTATTTTATTACCATTGGCAATGATGAATCAGAGTTTACTGTCATGTCATGCGGAATCCCACAGGGCCGATTTTTGGGCCTCTCTTGTTTAACCTCTATATGCTTCCATTAGGTCAAATTTAGCAAGACAGCAAGACTGCAAGCCAAAGCCATGCAGACGACACCGAAATTTACTCAGGTCTTACATCAAATGACTACGGCCCCACTGACTCACTGTATTGACACACAGAGCAAATAAATATCTGTATGACACAAAATTTCTTCAACAAAGACAAGACAGAGATGATATTTATTGGAAACAAAGAGGAAAGAAAGTCAATACTTACCTGGAATCTAAAGCCCAGAAATCCTGGTGTGCTAATAGATGCAGATCTCAATTTCAAGAGCCATAACAAAGTTGTAGCTAAATCAACCCTTTATCATCTTAAGAAAAGATAAAATCAGAGCATTCAAGTCAGACCAACAAAAACTTTTTCAGAATCAGAATCTTTTTTGGCACATGAATAAGGTCGGTGGAGAGTTTTGTTGTCACAGTTTGCTACTGTCAGAGACACCATGACAATAGACAACTAACACTTAGGGCACAACGTAGACAAGGATCCAATACAAGATACAGAGCAGACAGGAGTAAATGTAACCAGTGTGATAAATACAGCAGTTCTTGGCATGAACACATCGCTCAGGTCCCTACCCTGAACACATTGCCCCAGTGCTCAGGTCCCTATCCTGAACACATTGCCCAATGCTCAGGTCCCTACCCTGAACACATTGCCCCAGTGCTCAGGTCCCTACCCTGAACACATTGCCCAATGCTCAGGTCCCTACTTGAACACATTTCCCCAATGCTCAGGTCCCTACCCTGAACACATTGCCCAATTCTCAGGTCCCTACACTGAACACATTGCCCAATTCTCAGGTCCCTACCATGGACACACTGTTACAGTGCTCAGGTCCCCACCCTGAACACACTGCTTCAGTGCTCAGGTCCCTACCCTGGAGACATCACTCAAGTGCTTAGGTCCCTACCCTAAACACATTACTCCAGTGCTCAGGTCCCTAGGTTCCAGTTAACTACAGCATTAATTTCAAAGTCTTGCTTGTTCTGTCTAAGCTGCTGGATGGCTTAGGCCTGAAATACATTTCATACGTGTTGGTAGAGCAAAACCCTCTTAGGCTGCTCAGACCTCTGGCCAGCTAGTAGATCCAATGCTGAAGTGGTTCTCAACCTTTTTGTTTCCTAAAGCTGATAACACAAACGGCCAACCATGCAGGTGCACCTGAATGCATACGGAATCACAGAGCTAGGGCTGGGTGTTCACTTACTGCTTGACTGAGCATTATAATGGCTCAGATGCCTGATCTACGTGATTTTAAAAGCTGGGTTGATTGTTGGTGCCAGACATGATGGCTACAGCATCTCAGAAATAGCCCTCCTGCGATTTTCACACACTACAATGTCTGGAGTTTATGAATGGTGTGATGAAAAAAACATCCAGTCAATAATGCTTCTGTGGGAAAAAGACACCTTGTTAAATAAGAGAGGTCGGAGGAGAATGGCCAGACCTGTTAAAGCTAAGAGAAAGGTCACAAAAGCGACACGATATCGACAATCACGCTGCCCTCTGCTGTTCATCCCTGAGTCGCTGTTATAATCTTAACGCTTTGACTGACTCATGGTTAATTATAAAGAATGTGGGGCCAGTCGGCTCGTCGCTGGACTGAATGGCGCAGAAATCAAGGTCGCTGCTTCCCGCCTGCTCTGGCAGAAGCGTTATGACTGCTGTACAGCTCCCCAGGGCTACACTCTGACCACGCAATCTGTGCCCAGCTCCAAGGGTGACTGAAGAGGACGTAAAGCGTGACACCAAATAAAACCACAGAGAAAGTCATTAGACATTATTTCCTGGGCCACAAATGTTGCAAAATCCAAATCCAATCTTTGTTGGACCTCAAACTTTACTATATATATTCTTTATATAGTATGGGCTGCCCTTTCCCTGCGCTCTCTGCACTCAGTCTCAGCTTGAAAATGGGCAACTCTCACCTCACAGCTGAGTCTCTGCACGTCTTGATTTAATGGAGCGTGTGACAGAGATTTATAACCACCCTGACCATGCCCCTGTCACACCCTGACCACACCCCCAACAAACTCCCCATGTCAGAAACATTTAATACAAAATTAGAAAAATCAAATGAGTTGGGGGGGGGGGGGGGGGTTTTTGTAAAAGGTGCCACAAAAAAAGGGGATTTGAATAATTTTTTTTATTTAAAATTTTTATTAAAGGGTACAGGCACCAAGG
>JAODLD010000113.1:31075253-31086557 GCA_026781065.1 Mormyrops boulengeri
GATCCAGGATCATGCCAAATCGTCAACAATTTCATCCGGCTAAACGAGTAATCCACGTACGGAGAATACCCCCCTGAACAGGAAAACTCCAAAAGGAAAACAGAAAACACTGGGGAACAAAACAATAAATACAAGACAACACATGAGACTGACCTCAGCAAGCCTCGGACCTAGGACCACAGGCCCCCATAGAATCTAACCACACGCTCAACCCCCTAAGCTATGTAGGGGCCCCAGAAATAGGGGAAACACACAAGGGTGAAGAAACGAGAGGGGAAAAGGCAGGATGACCAGTACTGCCTGCTGGCCAAAAGGGGAAAGGACCCACGAGGAGGGAGAGGGCACTGACCTTGACCGATTAAGGCTACATGTAGCTAGAAGCTCTGCAGAACTCATAATACACCACATTCTGAATATGTTGCCAGACCAGACTCTACAATAAATGCATTATGCATAGAAAAGCTCTTTGCTTTTCGCTCTTTGTGCTTTGTTGTTGTCTTTCTGTTGCCATTTTAGCAGTTCAGTTGCACTGCCTTTAATGTAGTAATTAAAAATGCTGCTTGGGCAACATTCAATGTGCCTCTGTTCCAATAAGAATTCGTCCTCGTCTCAACGGATTACACGATGTATTAGCAGGAAGATCAGTTCCGTTTGGCCTCGGGAGAAATTCAGACTATCAGTCAGGCCAGACTACAGTCCTTTTGTGCATAAATTAACTTTAATACCTCCTTTCCTCTCTGAGATCTTACTAATTATCACTACAATTAAAGGGAAGCCCGGAGCGAGGAAGCATCTCGCTGACAGAGATATGGATGTCAAAGGAAGGGCTTATGCAGCCTTTCACAGCCCAGGAATGTGTGTGAAGAACAGCTAGTTAAGAAAGAACTGCATGCTGCCATGACCTTCAATGGGGAAAAAACCCAATAGGAAACCCAATAGACAAATTGAAGAAAACTACATTTGGAAATGTAAAATACATAAAACGACAAAATACAGTGCATTGTGTGACTCAGCGGGTTAGCTCTGTGCCTTTGATCAGAAGGTCGCCGGTTTCACATACCAGGGTTGGTGGAATGATTTCACTTTAGGGCCTTGAGCAAAGAACTTCTGGGTTTTGGACAGGATGTGACTGTATTTATCCAGAAGCACAATGAGGCAAGTAGCTTGTGAACTGGATTTTGGATGGGATGTGACTGTATTTATCTATAAGAGCAATGAGACAGGTAGATGGTGAACTGGATTCTGGATGGGATGCCACTGTATTTGTCTAGAAGAACAAAGAGACAGGTAGCTTGTGAACTGGATTTTAGATGGGATGTAACTATCTAGAAGAGCAATGAGGCAGGTAGCTTGAGAACTGGGTTTGGATGTGACTGTATTTGTCTAAAGATCAATCACTACAACTGATTTTATAATTATGGCCTCTGACAGAAAACTAAACTGACAATTATGGATCAAATGCTAAAGTTGATTATGAAACAGTTACTGGTATTTGTTTCTGGACTTCTCTTGATAGTTTTCTCCAGTACCCACAAGCAATGCTAACTTTTAGGCCTGTGAGCTATCTGTGTACTGTATAATTTTATATATACTGTATGCAGACGCTCCTCTACTCACGAACGAGATACACTTGAAATGTTCGTAAGTCGTTATTCACTATCATTTTAAGGGCATACGCAAGTACAAAGAAGTCGGATGCTGGGAGTATGCACGCTACGCTGCTGCGCGGCGGGAGTAGCGGCCAGAAGTCGTACTAGGTGGAACCGGAGCGCAGAAAAAAAAATGTGATGTTGCGGATCGCAGATCAAGTGTCTGAAAGTGCCCATTTGTTTGCTATCAGAATGTGCCGATGCTTTAATTTTGGCATGATTTGTCTCAAAATTTGATCACCTCCAGCCATCATAAAAAAGATGTTATTCACTTCACCTGTCAGTGGTTTGGTGTACATATGTGCAATAAACGCGTCCATATTTCATACACACATACTTACCCAGGGTTTCCTACCAGCTCCACCGTAGGTTTGAGAAGTTAATTCCTGGAGGTTTTTCATCAATTTGCTCTACGAGTTTCTCCTGATAGGCTCGCACCAACCCGAAGCACATGGAATATGAAAAGGGTCACGTGAAGCAAGATGCCAGAACATTCCACATGCAAATGTGTGCAGAGGGCAAAACAGAGTCGCCCGATAAGCAGTGAGAGCAGAGTTGGTGTGGGTTGAGGTGCTGCAGGCTGCACATGGTGGGTGGTAGGTTCTCTTCCATACTTGGGGTGGTGAGGCACTGAGCCAGTTAGGCATTTATGTCCAGAAGGCCCTGGGCTCCCCCAGTTGCTCCAGGGGTGCTGGATGCTGGTTTTACCTGGAGATGCATGAGTGTCTATGTCTCTGACTCAGAGCATGATGGGATATGTGAAAACTATCCAATTTCCCCAAGGGCTTAAATAAAGTACCTCTAGTCTGTGAAAACACAGGCGTGTGATCTTGACTTAAATTACCTCGGTCACTCAAAAAATCCTTGCTTTTTAAATCCAGAATATCTAGCAAATTAAAAACGTCTTTAGCTTTTGCTGAGTGAAAATGTCGCCAATCATAGACCTTAACTGTGTACATGAAAAGAAGTAACTACCACACAATTTTTTTCTTGTGAGCAGGGATTTTGAAAGTCATGGAATAGTGAGAAATATATAGCTTTCATCCATCTTCCAATGCAGAGTTACCAGGATTCACAGCGCAGGGGACGTCCTGCGTGAGGTCATTGCAGGGACACACTCATAATTAACGCCACACCTATCATACATAACTGTTATTCGCACATTGCCTATCAACCACACTGTATTTACTGCCATTTGCACACTGCCTACCAAGCACACTGTATATACTGCTATTGGCACACTGCCTACCATGTACACTGTATAAACTGCCATTCACATGCTGCCTACCAAGCACACTATATATACTGCTATTTGCACACTGCATATACTTCCCCCCTTGCCATGCCACCCAAACGACAGGTTTTCCTGCATAGTTTCTGGACTACTGTCTTTTGTTAGTTGTCTGTCTGGTTGAAAATGTGACATAGAAATTAATCTGGTGCCTGTGTCTGAGCTGCCCGCCACACCCACCTTTACTGCCCCCCGAGGGTTTGGCCAGAAAAGGGTTTTCTGGGATATATAGGATAAATATCAAAAATGAGTACAGATGTTAAATGGGAACTCTTTCCCTGTACTCTGATGTCTTCAGGTTGATAGGGAGCAGTAATTCATTCTAAGACAATGTTGACCAGACACCGACTAAATATATGTAGGTGAGTATCATGCATAATAATACATGTGTGTCTTGCTGCGTATCGCTGGAAAAGTCTATAGGATTCCTGTACGATGATGAAAGATTAAAAAGCCCTCTGATTTCCTCCTGCTTTCTAAAATGTACTTCGCTTTGGATAAAAGCATCTGCTGAATAAAATGTAAATATGTTTATATTTGTTTCAACTGCTGCAGATTCCTTTAATAAGACCTGTGCGCATCCCCTTTGATCCCCTTTGATCCCCTTTGATACGGCATCATAAGAAATTCAGCTTGTATCAGGTCACCCCCAAATAAGCAGATCTCATAAGAGTAACACTCACCACTGCAGCTGAACTCCCAGCTCACCTGCCTTGTGTATCTAACATTCAATTAAGTGCCTCCTTATTTATGTTTATGGCTGAGATCTGATTGGTTGGTTTATTGTGAAGGACTTTATTTTGTAATTGTACTGTTTCAAATTGTGTACTTTAGTTAATATTATAAACAACACAATAGAAAAAAAACATAATATGTGGGTAAAGATTGAAAAATGGTCATATTCTTCCTTAACTAGGACAAACAATTTAGAATATGAATATGACTGTAGATTGTAAATAATATGTGGAATGTTCACAAATACACTGAACGTACTGGGTAAGATTAAGCTAATCACGTCCATTTGTTTTCCGATGATTACTGCCAAGCAGCGATATTGGAAAGCAGGGAATCAGTCAGGGCATTTAAGCAGATCCATGATTATTCAGATTTCATTTGATAACTTCATGTAATTTATGCACCAAACAATAATGGGGATTATAGGAGTATTACAGAATCACATAGGAAATGTACTGTAGTTATACACATCTAATCCCACATTATTCATCACCAACTGAGCTTTTATTAACAGTTTTCTTATTAAAGCAATAACTAGTAAAAGGCAACAAAGTTTTTGAGGCATAATGGGTTATTTTCTTGTTTGTGTGTGTGTGTATATATATATATATATATATATATATATATACACACACACACACACACACACACACACACACACAGTGTATACCACTTATAGTGATCAATGGCTTATATGGATAAAAAGCTTGGGACAGAATCATTCCTGTACAAATACTGTTTAAATAATTTGCTTATAGCAATCAAGTAGTCTGCTTACAGTGTTCATTTCCTTCATTGTCTTTTTAAACATAACATATGGGAAAAAATAAAACTGTAGTAATTCTTCTTTTTTTTTTTTTTACTTTACTTTGATAAGCCTACTTTGCCTTGCAGTAACCCATCTGCTTCTGGCTAGCTACCTAATGAGGCGTGCAGAGAAAACATGACGGGAAAAAGAAAGTCATTTTCTCTCAATAACAGATACAGTCTCGTCAAAGCTTAGGATAAACTGCTAAAACCAAGCCAACAAGATGCAGCAGCGAAACGACAATAAACGCTTTGAGATAATGTAATGTGAAAATTCACTGTATAAATGAAATTGAACTGAATATTATGTACAGTACTGCACTGTATTATAGCATATTTGAATTATAGACAGTTAAGTAATTTAATTTATTCAGTACTGTCATTTGAAAAGCTTTTGAAGCAGCTGTACTGTAATTTGAAATCGTCAATAAAATTAAGTAAATACCGACTCTGTCCGTTTCATGACCTTATATTCGTGTAATAAATATAAAAATACCAATTAGATGGTAATTTGACTGAGACATAAAGAAGAAGAAGAAAAATATTGGTTATAATGATCATCCGCTTATAGCGATCAATTTCACCCAGACAGATGTGATCACGATAAGCACTTTCCACTTTTCACCATTCATATTTTTGTTTTTTGGGGTCTACTACAATAGATTTACATGCTTCAATGTTCCAACAACAAATTTTTCCTCCTACTGTACTATTTGCTCTGTATATAACTCTGTTAGGGCTTTAAGCCCCACCCCCAATGTGCCCAGCGTGCTCTGATTGGTCAGTTTGCCCTAAATCTTTCACCCTTGTCTTGCCGTCTGCAGAGAGATTCTTGCAGGTAGGTGGCCAATAAGGATTGGGTTATGAGGTGACCTCACTGTGTCACTGAAGTAAGGGTTGGCATTCCAACTAAGCATTTCAGGCAGATTAGAAAAGAGTGATTTCTGTGGTGGGGGGGGGGGCATGGTGATGCAGTAGGTATCACTGTTGCCTCACATCTCTGGGATCAGGGTTTGCATCTGTGCCATGGCTCCATGTGGAGTCTGCACCTTCTCCCCATGTTGTCATTTCCCATCACAGTCCAAAAATATGCTGAGGTTAATTGGAGTTACCAAATTGCTCATGTGAGTGTGCCCTGTGATGGGTTGGCGCCCCATCCTGGGTTGTTCCCTACCTTATGCCCACAGGCTTCGAAACCCTCACAACCCTGAATAGGACAAGAGGCTGCAGAAAGTGGGTGGATGGTTTCTATGATGAGAGTTACTCCCTTTAGCGTTTACTTTGGGCCTTCTGACTTTGCAGACCGTTTGCATAAAACTATATACTACACTAAAGTAAAGGGAAAAACCAGAACAGTATAATAGATCCCCTTTACAGTAAATGCAGTATCGTTTTACCTTTCAGCAATGATAAATTAGATGGGGACATGCACACACAAGTAGAGATTGAAAACTCTGGAAACGAACAATTCTCAAAAAATTTGTTCCTTACTGTAAAAGCAAGTGGATAAATGTAGGAAACGGCAAAATTCATTTGCCCCCTCCTTGGCTCAGTGTGGGCTGCTTGGCTTGCATGACCCCTCTGAGAATTAATGATTCATGGAAATGAAATCAGACAGGGTGCCAAAGCGTAATCCAGCAGCTAATAAAGAGTGAAGGATCTTTCAGCTCCCATCGCATGTGAAAGCAGAACCCTTTCTCACTTTCACCTTGCAGGAGAGAAATGTGCCCTACACTACACAGAAAGGGTGTGATCGACACTACATTGACAGGAAGTGCCCTACACTGCACAGACATTGGCGTGGTCTACACTGCACAGACAGTCGTGCTTTACACTGAAATTGACAGGATGTGATTGTCACTGCATAGACAGGACATGCTCTAAGCTATACAGGCAGGGTGCGATCATCACTGCACAGACAGGGTGTGCTCTACACTGCACAGACAGGGTGTGCTGTAACTGCACAGACAGGCATGCTTTACACTTTGTGGAGAGGGCATGCCCTACACTTCACAGACAGGATGTGATTGTCACTGCATAGAGAGGATATGCTGTACACAGACAGGATGTGATCCATCACTGCACGAACAGGGTGTGTCCTGCACTGCACAGACAGGGCGTGCCCTACACTGCACCGACAGAATGTGATTGTTATTGCATAGACAGGGTGTGCTTTACACCATTCAGACATGGCAAGCTCTACATTGCACGGACAGAAAAAGTCCTACATGATGCAGACAGGCAGTGCATTATACTGCACAGATAGGACATGAGCTTCACTGCACAGACAGGAAGTGCCCTGTACTGCACAGGCAGAGTGTGCCCAACACTGCACAGAAAAGAAGTGTTGTTCACCGCACAAACAGGATTTGATTGTCACTGCATAAACAGGGCATGATCTACACTATATAGACAAGGTGTGATCATCACTGCATAGACAGGATGAGAAATAAAAATGTTTTATTTTGTGGTGTATAATACAGTCAGCATATTTAAAAAAAGGGTGGGATGCTTCTCAGCACTGTATTTTTAAATGCAACAGAAAACGGGGAAAATGCCTCATTTGTATAAGTAGACATGTCCAAATCCCATGACTTTGTGCTTTCTCTGTGCATTTTGTTTTTCTTTTTTTTTTGACAGTACTGCATAGTTCTCCTGAGAGGACTCTCGGTTTGTATGAGAATACAATTAAACAAGAGTCGACCAGGCTTGATGAGATGCACTGTGGAAAACTCAAACTCAGCACAAATACCCAGCATCACACAAGGCGACAATAGAGGAACGTTTCCTTAGAAGACATGGTGGAATCATAAGAGTAATCACTTCTGCAGGACTCTATTAAGTGTATACCAAGGGCCCATAGCGATTCATTGATTAGATAATCCACCTGACTGTATAGTTATACTATAAGTAATTTATCTTCTGAGCTTTTTTCTTTGAAAAAAGCAAAAGTCATTCAATAAAATGGGAATAAAACAGTACTCAGCGGGAACAGAACAAAAGAACAAAGGTATATGTAATACAGCCACTGAAATGTGAGTTTAAGGAGTACACCAAAGATGCATGTAACAATTGCTGAACACGTGAGTTTCAGGAGTACACCAAAGATTAAAATACAGACATTTCTCATTTATAATGTTTTCCTTTGTCTTTTTTATTTTTGGACTTCTTTACAAAAAAGCATATTAACCCCTGAAGTGAACATAAGTAAAAAAAAAAAATCCATTCATCCATACATTCATTCATCTTCCATACCCATTTGTCTGTTACAGGGTTGCGGAGGGGTTCACAGCCTATCCCGGAAGCTATGGACACAAGGCAGGGAACAATCCAGGGTGGGGTGCCAACCCAGCACAGGGCACACCCACACCTAGAGGGAATTTGGTAACTCCAGTTCAACTTAGCAGGGTGTTGAACTGGAGGAGACCTCACGACGACATATGGAGGCATGGAGGAGACCTCGCGACGACATATGGAGCCATGGAGGAGACCTCACGACGGCATATGGAGCCATGGAGGAGACCTTACGACATATGGAGCCATGGAGGAGACCTTGCGACGTATGGAGCCATGGAGGAGACCTCACAACGGCATATGGAGCCATGGAGGAGACTTCAGCACTGGTTCCTGAGGTGTGAGGCAACAGTGTTAACCACTGCGCTACTGTGCCACCCCAAATAAATATAAATAATAAAAAAACCTTATGTATCAGGTAAAAGTGTTCCCTTTGGAATAACGAAAACACCAAAAATGTATAATCATTGTCATAGAAACACTAATCCGATTTATAGGTTAATGGGGAGTTATACTATTCAATAATAAAAAAAGTCAGATACAAATGTTGCTATTGTCAATATGAATATGGACTTCTCCAGTCCTGCATTTAGTTGCATGCGAGTTGCATGTGATAATCATGACATGTAACAGATAATGTGCCTTGTAAACTGCTGTAGCATCGATGGTTAATATTCATTTTAATGATGGATTCAAAATGACTCTTTCCATCAGGGACAGCCATGATAATTTTAATGAGAAAACAAACAGAAGAAATAATTTCTATAATTAGCACCTACCTGCTGTTGCCATAGCCACTGCGCTGTGGGATTAAAGGTCACATCAAAGGAATATACCGCATGTTGAGGTAATGGCCAAACACAATTAGGAGCAGCACTCCTCACAGAGTGCTACCTGAACTTGAGAAGTCACTAATGTATAACAAGACAATACAAAGATGTTATTACACAGAATATGCTCTGGGGTATATTTTTAATAAGAATAACGTTTAGCTAGTCTTAAGATGTTCTCTGTCTGGTAAACACTGCAGCCCAACCCAATCTTCTCCCCCTTTTCAATGACTTATTTGTGAAGGTTGTGAACATAAAGGTCTTCCGTACTTTCTTACTCCCTCTGCGCAGGATGAAAACACTATATTTACAGCAAATAAAAATGGTTCAATGTGAGTGGAGTAATGAAGTCCCTTAATTCGTTTTGATTAGCAAGTGAGAAAACCAAGTGAGGTTTTACCAAATGACGATTAATGTAGCTACTCGTGTCATTACATTATTTCTGCTCTGCCTCCTCAATTAATCACCTTGTCATAATAAAACAGAAAAGTACCCATGGAAACCAATTAGATGTTTTATATTAATTGGACAGGCAGCGAATTCAGCTTTGGGTTTTCACCTTTTCCCTTCTTATACAGTATGTAAGAAGCTGCTTTTTACTTTTAACAAACTTTGGATCAAGTCCTTCTCAGCTTTATGGCTAAGAAAGGACCTCACCTGGTACAGAGTGGACTTTCTCCACTGGCCTGTACCCATAGGAGAAACACAAACTCACTATTTCCCCTTTACAGGAACCGATTTCCCTGTAAACATGCCAGGCTGTGACGTATGTGCATCTCCGCAGCACTTTCCAAATGAGTTTCAAAGAAAATCTATCACAATAATGTGGGCCTATTTGGTAAGCCAGGCCACTGTAATCGATGTATTTTTAGGGCACTGAGGTTCCCAGTGGAAGTTTTATTATGATAAATAAATTCGAGATTCCCTGGAAAAACAATTTACCGAAAATTTCACAGACACACATATATATACATCTACTAAGTCACAAGAGAACCTTTCTTTCAAGGAATTGATTTTTTTTTCCATTCCGTCCAGCTTAACTTTCATTTCTATTCCGGTCTTGCAAATTAAGAATATGTGCTACATTATAGATGTAAGTTACATAAATAAGTTATAAACAGTGACATTTCATGGTCATAATGCTAACATTTCTTTTCCCTATTGACAGCTCTTATTGTCATGCCATTCCATTAACCCTCCCTTCTCTCTCTCTCTCTCTCTCTCTCTCTCTCTCACGCTCTCTCTCTTCCTCTGTTGCTCTATCAGGCCCCAGCTCTCCCCCTCTCTCTCCCTCTCTCTCCATCAGGCCCTGCTCTCATTGCTCCATTATGCAGTCCCCGGCACATTCCTTTCCCATTGCCAGGCGTGGTAATGAACCACGTTACAATACGCCATCCTGTCTGACATGCTTGCCCGCTGTAGCTCTTCCTGGATTTATTGTCGACTGCATCCCTTTCAGCGGACACAGTGCTGCAGTGAGGAGATATGATTATGACGTAAGCCCCTGGTCTCCCGGTAACTGGTCCTGGCCACATGGTCTGTCTTCTGCCGCCTGGCACATGGTGCAGTTGGACGGTATAGAGACCAGGCCTCTCTGCCACAGCATCTTTGATAACAGTCACCTCTGGTCGCGTGGACACTGAGGGACATTTCCTAATAAAGGGACCAATGTAGGAATACGCATAGCACTGTTGCCACGGTAATTAGTCAAATATTATCGAAATAAAATTGACTATGGATCTTTAAGAATGGCAACCAAATTTTTGGGATTTCAATGTCTGCGGCCCACTCTGTGCTGTTGTCTCTAAGCATAAATATGTTTTGTTGGTTGTACAAAACCTATGAGCTTTGGTGAGTCCCTGTGTAGCTTATAGGAAGGAGCATATCGGCTATTTGTTCCAGGCAACTGAAAGGCGGGAAAGCAGAAGATTGTGCTGCTCTTAGTGATGGTGAAGTAAGAGCCGAGCAATCTGCATGCAAAGATCTAGCAGGCATCCTTAACATCACAAAATACATGCTGCAGTTGTAAAAAACAGCTACATATTGGACTATATGAAGTGGCATGCATAGGAACTGCAAACAGCCCCAATACTTTTAGAGATCTGAAAGGCAATACACTGTATAAAACCAAAAGCTTTATACAGTTTGTCAGGTGTTAACAAAAGCCTGCAGAGAAGAAGATCCTTGGCTTATCTTCCATCATTAGCCTTTACTGAACTGGACTACACAAATCTGAAGTGTAGAACCAGGGTGCCAGTCTGTCGTGAGTTCGCTCGTAAGCCAAGTTAGGTGAATGAGCACTTTAATCAGGAAAACAACAAAGAAGAACCGGATACACCAGAAGATGGACGTTAATGACAGGACTGGGGAAAAGATACCTAATGCAGACTTAAATACATAGGACTAATGACAGCAACAAGAAACAGCTGGTAAACATGGGGAATCCACACGAAGTTAACAAGGGGGCGTGGCACATGGAAGGAGCGGACGATCGGGGCAAGGCACAGTCCATCACAAGGGACAAGGCAGGGGACACCCTGGATGGATTGGCAGTCCATGATGGGACAGAGGACACCCTAGATGGCATGCCAGTCTCTGACAGGGCAGAGGACACCCTGGATAGTAGGGGTGGAGCCGAACCCGAATACGGTATTCGGAAAGGCACAAATAACGTGTTTTTTACGAATACTTATTTCGA
>JAODLD010000113.1:31089573-31118621 GCA_026781065.1 Mormyrops boulengeri
CTTCTTTACACAGCGTGTAGTTAGAGTATGGAATAGTCTTCCTGTTAGTGTAGTGCAAGCTAAAACCTTGGGTTCCCAGCTAGAATAGATTTTAACAACTTTAAGCTATTAGTTGAATTCTCCCCAAAAGAGCTTAATTGGGCGAATGGACTCCTCTCATTTCTTATGTTCTAAATGAAATTTTGCAAGAATATCTCAGTCTGTTTAACCTGAATTGGCAGAATATTTTTTATGAGCATGAAAATGTCACTGTGTTTACTTGCCTTCATTGATATATGAGGGAATTAAAACAGCAAAGATAAGGAAAATTATCTAATATCATGGAGCTATGGAAGACTAAGGCTGAGAGGCTGCATCCAATGGGAGGGCGGAGAAGCTGTAGCCAATGGGAGAGCTGAGAGGGTCTATCCAATAGGAGGGTTGAGAGGCTGTTTCCGATGGAAATGCTTTAAGACTGTATCCAATGGGAGGACTGAGAGACTGTATCCAATGGGAGGGCTGAGAGGCTATATCCTGTATATTTTGGTTAAAGAGAACTGTCAAAACAATACTTAAGCGTGTCATAACCTAAGAATGACGTAGCATGTGGTGTAATAGAGGCTATTCAAGCCTTCAGTTCCTCACTGCTGGGTGTTGACATGCAGATCAATTGCCTTCCATCTCACTCTATGATTTCTGAATGATAGTTCAAGGAACCATGCTCAGCAGAGCACAAAATGTATTAAACAATTGCTTTTCAGGAAATGATACACAGTGGTGGCTTTAGAACGCTATAGAATGTAGCTAAGCTACATACTGATGAACGAAAATCACATTCTCATTGTAACAAAAAGAAAATTACATTTTAATTGTATGTTAAATTATGAGCTTTGGTTTTCCTTAAAATAAAGGGTAATTGTAGCCCCATTTCTGAATATTTCAGACAATAGCATGCAAAAAATGAATACTGATATGCATTTTTCATATTTTTGGGTTTTTATCAGCTCTTAATTATTGCGTAGGTGACCATATGGTGCGTCCTGCTTGGATACGTTCCCTTCTAATGAGATCAGATTCACAATTACAGACTGGGCGTTCTTGAGGAACCTTACTCACACCGAGAGAAACCCGGGAGACAATGTGCAAACTGGAGCAGGCGCCTGCATGCCGTCGAGCCCTTGAAGAACCTTCGTTGATGAATGTGTTTCTGAGGATGTGAGAGGCAGGAGGTTTGTGGTGGGCCCTCGTTCACTTCTTGCCGTCACCGTGGCAGTACTGAAGCTGTCACAGAACCAGCTGTGGGCGGTCACCACCTCGTATGCTAATGGAACGTGACATTGCGTATTGTCACAGTGATTAATTGTCCACGTCCTTTACCTGGAAGGTGACCAGACAGAAACGTGCCCCAGATACAGGTTCCGTTTTCCGGCATGTTCTTTTGAGGGCCATCGCCACCGTCTGTTATTCAGTGGCAGAGTAGAGGACATGTACACATGTGGTTATTAGTGCATACTGGGACATAGTGGACATGTGGAGGTGTGACAGGAAAGAGAATCACTGGATTCATAATTATGGTGGCATCCCAATGATCTCACCTAGATAAACATCCAGATATATATGTGGCATTGAGTGACATCGATAGAAAGAAAAATTTTCACAAAGCTCCGCGATTTTGATAAAGTAATGTTGGTCTGAATTGCTGTTTCCACGTGTTTGTGAATGTGGCTCATTGTGGCTGTCTTGCGCATGCTTATTGATTTAATTAAGCTGATCTGCCCTTTACCCATGTTTGTATGAGCCAAGACTAATTTATTAGTTTGATATGGGATGGGTAGTTATCTATTATGGTTAAAACTATGTTGATTACAGTCAATTGTGATTTGTATTTGTGGTTTTCTTACCGTGTTGGATGTATAATTTCGGTCATGCCTGTTAAACTGTGTTTTAATATGATCGTTAATAAATTTTACTATATGTGTAGCAGTTAAGCACATATATATATATATATATATATATGTGCTTAACTGCTACACGGACTCTGGATGCAGGGCATTAATAATCGGATTTATACTACCAGACGTGCGTAAACCATGCAGCCCGCAATCAGCACTAGAAGTTCGCGGATACAATGTTTACCACTTATAATAATTTCTTAATGATGGTAAGTCATCAAGTGAAGGCTTTGAAGTAATCACAATATACCTCGTTTGGCCAAGTGGCCTTTGTGTATGGTCAGAAAATGGCATAGAATGCCAAAAAAAACTAGTTGTTTTTTTTTTTTAGATTGAAAAAAAAATCTAAATTTATAGCGTACTGTATATTGTTCAACATAGTGTATTTCATAGTCTGAATACTATTTGGAAGGATGCCCCTATGGGTTATCTTTCACCAAAAAAAATTATTATGAAGTTCTTCAAGATGGAACATACATATGGACAAAACATGAAATAAAATATTTTTGGACATATTTGGTGCAGTACCTTATTAAAAATATTGTAAGTCTAGGGGACACTGTTTCCACTTGACACAGCTCTAGACCAATAAAGAGTGGAGACACTCCATTTTCGTCCCAGGTAAATGGCATCATACTTATTGATGTTCCACAGCTGCAGTGAACCAAGATGGCGGTATTTTTGGGCATTTTGCTGCACATCAACCATTTCAAGTGCAACTGTTTTTTCTGTCCCTTAAGGGAACTGTACCCTAAACCCTATTTAACGCTAATGCTAAGCCTAAGCCTAACCCCATAACAGGGCCACCAGAGCCCATTCCCATGGCAAACAGCTGTACCTGGAATGTGGCTCACATGAACTTGCTCGCGTGATGGGAAAAGCATGAAGGCAAATTACTTGCTGGATGTCGGCTTCCTCTCGGATTCCTGTCACTTTAACCACGCTTCTTTGTGAAACAACATCTACCTGAGCGATCTTCATTACTGAAATGCCACAGAGACCCCAAAAATCACCTCCCTCTGAGTAACAAGCTTTTCTCCTGGTCATGCAAACCAAAATAATGAGTGTCCCATGCACAAACACAGTGATGTTAATTGCTCAGTTTTCTCAGGAAATATGACTGTGTATTACATAATAGTCTTACCTCACACAGTCAGACACAAGGAACGGACATTTATTTGTAGAGCAGAATGTAATTCCCAAAGAAAAAATAACTAGGATATTTAAGTGACCCTTATCTGCGTTAACTTATAACGAGATGGTTTTGCAGTAAATGAACCATCTTAGTGTTCTCGTGAAACGAATTATTTCAAGCACAGAGAACACAATGCGAAAATGAAACTGGCAGCAACAGTGCTGAGGGTTCACTGAGGACGGGAACCCACACATCATTGATAGGCTCTATATTTCAGCACATTCTTGACAACCCAGAGAGTAAAGTTCCAGAAGCCGGCGCCAATGAAAAAGCAATTTTCCTTGACCCATATAATAAACACCACTTGGTAATAACGGCTACAAGTAATTTGCTCCAGGACGGGTTTGAAAGACAGAATTGCATAGATCAAATTAATATTGCTATAAGGAGAAACTTAGGGGTATAACCATCTATAACCCACTAGGAAATAATCAGTGGGGGAAACAGTACATATGCAGTGTATCATGACTGCCTGTTCGGAGGAGTCTGACCCAATAAAGCGCAATGGCTGCTCACTGTGCCAAGACAGACCCCCCATGCTGCTGCCGGCACCTCAGGCTGTGAGATTAATGAACATGTGCTCTGTCCTTCCTGTGGCTCTGGGTCCTTATGCACTGAGGGCTGGCCCGGGAACTGCCTTTCATTGGACGTGAACCTAAATAATTGAGTAAAACAATCATTTCAGAATCGCACCCAGCAAAGCCTACTGAGTGACGGGTAACTTTAATTAAAAAAACACATGAGTACATGAAAAGAAACAGGACAGACCAGACACATGTCTCCATGCAAAGCATAGAAATACGTGCCCTAGACCGCTAAGACAAGTCTCCACGTGATGAGCAGAAATACGTGCCCTAGACTGCTAAGGTATGTCTGCATGCGAAGCATAGAAATATGTGCCCTAGACTGCTAAGACAAGTCTCCAGATGTAGCACAGACACACGTGCCCTAGACCAGTGTTTCCCAACCCAGTCCTCAAGGATCCCCAGAAAGTCCACATTTTTGCTCCCTCCCAACTCCCAGCCAATCAGGAACACCGAAGCTGGTACAGATGTGCTGGAAGCTGAGAGGATGCAAAAAGGTGGACTGTCCGGGGTTCTCTGAGGACTGGGTTGGGAAACACTGCCCTAGACTGCTAAGACATGTCTCCATGTGTAGCACAGAAATACATGCCCTAGACTGCTAAGACACGTCTCCATGTGTAGCACAGAAATATGTGCTCTAGACTGCTAAGACATGTCTCCATGTATAGCACAGAAATACATGCCCTAGACTGCTAAGACATGTCTCCATGTGTAGCACAGAAATACATTCTCTAGACTGCTAAGACATGTCTCCATGTATAGCACAGAAATACATGCCTTAGACTTCTAAGACATGTGTCCATATGTAGCGCAGAAATTGCTAAGTACGGGACTGTAAACCGAGACAGGTATGCATGTGGGAAATTGTAGCATTGAATGAATGGCGTTATCCTGCCTGAATCATGGACTAGCAGGATTTTCTGGGCGTATTCAGGGTAAACAGAAAGCATGATGAACAGATAGATCCCACTGACATCACAGCTCAGGACACAATCCAGCATAAACACATAAATAAAATGAATGAACACACTAAATGCAGGGTGTCCCCAGCCTTGTGCCCTGTGCTGCTTGGAGTAAGCTCCAGTCCCACCACGCCATTACCCTGAACAGTATAAGTGATGGACAAGATGGATAAATGGACATTTAACCAGTTGTCGCAAGCTAGTATTCAATTCAATTCAATTCAATTCAATTCAATTCAATTTTATATAGGGCCTCTCACATCACAGTTATCCAAAGAGGCATAGCAATGATTCAGGAAAAGGGAAGAGGGAAAAAAAGAATGGCATACAGTATGAGTGATCCTGCATCCAGTAAAGTGACTAGCTGTAAAATGTACGCTAAGCATATCGTTACTCGTTTTCTCCGCTGAAATATTGTAACTGGTGTGAATCCAGGGATGGCTTTTAATGGTTCTGTATATGGTTTATAAATGTATTATCCATTATTACATTATAGCAGGGTCTGGCAGCAAAACATAGCACTTTCCTTTGCTTAAAGCTTTGAGGCTGCAATATAAATTTGTAACCAAATATGCACTTTAAGCATTGAGACAATCAATAACACTCTGCGATAACACAATTACATGACACTGGAATAAAATGGGGAGGCTGACTGCCCTTAATCCAGTCAAAGAGAATTGTGTCACCCTGGATCAATAGCTATTTTCTAGAGTTAATATTTGGTTTCAGGTCCAAGGATAGATAACGTAGAGCTAAATAACTTGTACTCATTTTTATATAAAAAGCCACATCCATTAGTATATTTCATGTCTGGGCACACGGACACTCTATCGAACATATTTCTACTTGCCCTGTAGTTTTTGGCTTTCAAAATATTATTGTTTGTGTCCTCCCGTTGGATTTTTAACACGGAATATGATTTGCTAAGGTGATCCTGCTTCCAAAATGTGTTTGAAAAGCTTCCCCTGTCCCAGCATAGAAACAGGAAGCTTAATGGATTTCCCCTTCTCCTGTTTTACCTGGAGATTAAAACGTGCGGCCCGTATTGTGTGCAACCAGAAACCTGCTACATTTGTCTGTAGATCAATGCGTGCTTGATGTGATGTTCAGGACGTTGTGTCTGTGATCAGAAGGTTGCTTGATCTAATCCCAGGATTGGCAGAGTGATGTCACTGATGGCATAGTAACCGAAGGGGGAATGTGGGGCATGTGTACCCCCCCAATATTTAATTTAGCTTCATATGTACCCCCACTTCCCCCAAAAGAAACCTTTGCATTTAAATTATTAAATTGTGTCTATCTATCAATGGATGTCACCTTTGGGCCCCAGAGCAAGGTCCTTAAACCCCAATTATTCCTGAAACTGTTTGACTCTGTTTACTCAGAAAATGTACATCACTCTGGAGAAAAGCATCAGCTAAATAAATTGAATGTGTATAGAAAGAGCCGGATGACTTAAAACGTGTACATGTTGTATTGGGAGTGGTTTGCTGAAGTCAAGAGTATTTATCAGTGTGTGTGATGTATAAAGGCATTTCCAAGCCATCGCACAGACTTACAAACTACGGTTAGATGCTCGCTGGCAGACCTATCCTTCATGGACATCCCCCGTGATCTCGACCGGTGTGTTTTTCAAATCTCATTGAACAGTAGTGAGAAATGAAAGGGGTTTCATTGCCCCCAGGCTGAAGCTCACATGTGGCCTGTGAGTTTGGGGTTTGGGGAGAGGAGCTACTGATTTATCCATCCCATCATGTGTCCAGTGCATCCAGGAGAATATTAATCCCAAACGGGAGCCTATCTTTTCTCACGGAGGCCCCACAGGTATTACTGACATGCGTTTGCTCTGCAGGGAGGAGCCGCTCTACTGGCTAGACCCTTATTGGTATTTTAAAAAGTCACACCCGTTTCCTTACCTGGAAGGGGAGGGGAGATTGATGGTACATTGCTTAGCGATGTTAACTAGGGGCTTCCTCTTTCTCTACAGCCCGAAGCATTTGATGCGTTTATGATACGATTTGATAAGGAAATGATGCAGCGCTTTTTCAGGCTCACCTAGCTGACAGACGGCAGGGAAATCAAACTGTGTTTGTGTGTGTGTGGGGGGGGACGGCACACCTACACTGACTTGACGTGAATTATAAAATGTGCCCCAGTATCCATTACACAGAGAAGTGAGCGAGTTTATGCATACGGTAAACTGCACATCGCCGGAGGGGCCGCCAATCCCGCGGCATCCATTCATAGTCAGAGAGCAAGAAAATTACAGAAAGCATTTGAGCTCAAAGGGAGTATTTCTCACCGACAAATGGGATCGATCGCCTGCTGAAGTCAGGCCAGTTTACAGCTTAAACTGCAGCTTACATTGTCACGGTGATAATACAAAGAAATGCTACCCAAAATATTATAACATGATGCCATGTTGTTAAAATACTTCTGCTGTTTTACTATATTAAATATACTAGTTTCCAACTAACATTCATTTTGTTGATGAAGAAAATATATGTTCTCTTAAAAATAATACGGTATGAAATAACAGCTATACTATATACAGTTTTAGTCCACATAAGCAATGGTCATGGAATATAAATACATATTACTGGAATCAGAATTAATGTACATTCTTTCCTGTTAATATATATACAGTCCAATATATTTCCCTGTCACTTTCCTTCATCACTTTGATGAAAACATATAACATAATGTCAAATTTCTTTCATTTTCATGAGCAGTAGCATGTATTTAACTCTCCTTAATGGAACTTTACTCCTTCAGCGTTTGTTAATCAATACTCCACCAGTGCCTCAGAACCAGCTGGAAGTGGCAGCACATCCAGTGCTACAGTACAGTGTTACTGAAACACAAGGGCAGTGGCATGGTGACACTGAGGCAGCATAGGAGACATGCGGTGACATCAAGAAGGCTTTGATTCAGGAGAGCTCATTGTAATACGTGCAGAAAGCAGTCAGTTACACTACGCAGTGAGCACCTTACTCTGCATGTACTTCAGTTGTTGGTAAACACAAATAACAAACACAAACTAAGGTACTTCAATAAGATAATACATACGAGTATAATTATGAATAAATACATAAGGAATTTAAGCAATTAAATTAACTTCAACAATTTCCCTATAGGATCAATAAAGTTTTTTTTCTGATTTTTTCTGATTCTGAAACAGAATGCAATGTAAAGATGTGAATATATAAGCAATGTAAACTTATAAACATGGAAGGGATATCATAAGATAAGGATAAGATATTTGAGACAAAGAGGTGTTAATGAAGTTCGGAGGTCATGCGCTAATGAACTGGGGCGTCAGAGCGTGAGGCCGGTTTCACACACACAGGAGGTCGAACATGAGCGGGACTGGTCCTGGAGATGGCCCCCCTGGGGGCGTCCCCAAAGGAATATGTAATGGGTGTCCCGCCCCCTGTTTAATCCAAACGCCATGGAATTAGTGACACTCTGCCAGCTTTACTTATTACTGGTATTTTTTTTATTTATACCTGCATTTTATGATTGTAAACACAGAGCCCATTTCATAATAAATCTGAGTAAATGGCATAAACGAGGCCCCATGTGTTTAGCAAAGCGCCCTGTTTTTTTTTTTTAAATCTTTCTTCTAATGTTAAGTCTCCCATTTAATTATTTTGATCATTTACAGCATGAGCTGCTGCACAGCTCTGTAATGGTGTAGGATACCGGCGGCCTGTCCCGTATCCATGGTGATCGATCGGTGGCCCTCTGCATGCACATCGCCTGGACTAATGGCCCTGTTAAGGTTTTATATAGTTAACAGGATGCCATTGGACTGGGTGTTTCAGGTTTGTCTGGGGAGAGCCTCAGGGAAATATGGAGAAAAGATGGTAGAAATTTCCAGAACTTGTGTAGCCATTTTTAGCCTCAGTTTCTTCCTTTCTTAACTGCATCATGACGCATGCAAACTTACATTATAGGAAATATGCCAGTCTTCCCTCCTATTTGCTAGACAGCTTTGTGATGTTGCAGAGTGCTCAAATACTCAATATAGGTCACTAAATACTGAATCAGAATCTGAATCCTTCTATTCACCAAGGACTAAGAGGATAAGGAATTTGTTTTGTGCTGATGGTGACATGAGCATACAATTATACATACAATCAAGAAAAGAAGTACAAAAACAATAAGCAGAGTATGAATAAGAGGGAGACTGAAATAATGATGCACATCTGTAGACGTATAACGGAGATACAAGTGAATTGTGTGGTAGACTGGGAAAGTATGCTTATTTTTCACATGTAGGTTTGTAACATTTGCATGAAGTTATTTATTATGCTTGAATGCTCAGTGTTATTTGCTCAGTGTTTTTGTTTCTTTCCTGCAGCTTTGATTTTTATGATTCTCAACATTGTGAGGGAGGATTGGCTTGAGTGAGTGAAAATAATCTAATTTAATCCGCCAAACCCAACATAACATGGTCTCTGTATTACTATTCAGAATTTTTTTGTCCTGTAAATATACTAATATTTTTTCTCTAAACGTACAATACTTAAATGGTCTCAGGAAATTTCATTATGTACCACAAAGTTCTAAGATTTAAAGTTTACATAAGCAATGAATTAGTGACTTTGCAGAGAGACATATAAAAAGAACTTCTTTTGATTAATAAATGTGTAACATATACTGTATAAACAGACGATATTGATCCACCAGAAAACAGTGATGTATGTACTTGATGTATGTATGAGAACAGTATGCATGCATGCAGACACACTGTGGTCGCCACCTCACACATTTGCTGACCCAGATCTGGACCAATGATGCAGACTGATCCCTATTAAAGTTAAAAACTATCGATGAAAAAAAGCATTTTTGAGTCCACAAGAGTTTATGTAACAGAGTTTCCTTTACTAAAATTTGTAAAGAGATGGCATTTCCTCTGCTATCTTTTTTTTTGAGTAAGCAACATTCTTCATTTTTGCTTGTAAGCCCAGTGGCCTTGTGGGATAGCATAGCGTCCATCGGTTGCACACTTCAGAATTTCGCAGGATGTAGTATGTCATCCGGGTACCGTTCACCTAGTACGTTTACATGCACAGCTAAGACGAGCTACGATTATAGCTTGACTATGCCATTTAATGAAACTACAGTCCTTATCACAGTATAAATGTACATCAGGGGAATCGATATATTGAACGAAGTATGTTTGACTCTACAATAGGTGGCGATATGGCCTCTTTTAGCTTGTTAGTATTGGGCTTTTTCCGGTTGACCTACTACGCCACAGACGTAAAAAAAAAAAATGAAGTGACACAAGCTTTAATTGCGATCTGGTCGGAAGAACAGATGCAACAACGTTAGGAATCACAGGATAGCATAACAAGAAATAAAGTATTTTGTATAATATACTATGACTGCACAATATTGGAGATTTTTCAAATATTGCAATGTGATTTTGTTGTAATAAATATTGGAGTATTTACAAAACAAAAAAAGGAGTTCAACATAAATTTCTGTGTAACCCGTCTAGGAGTTAAACGGTAATTAAGGATGGAAATGATTATGATTGTCTTGGAGAACACATGCAGCGTTCATGCAAAAGCAGTGGAGGTAAACTTTAAACTTTAAATTGAAAAAACTTGCTAGGTTTTTCCCTATGACAGAATAAAACTGTTTTAGCAAGATAAAGTCCCTGCACTACAATATCCGTACCAAACTGAAGGCAAGAAAAATCTAGCTGATTAGCGATGTAAGAGTTAGATGTGCGTAACATGTGATGTTGGTATTAATATTGCACATCATCCAGCCCTATAATATACTACAGTAATTTTTCGAATTCAGTACAAAATACTCACCTTGCATTGTAATGTCATTTAGCACTGGTACCAGTTTTTATGCCAGTGGACTGTACTTTTGGTACCTTCTTGAAGTACCAAAAGTACGTTACCTGGTTCAGTGGAAAAGCACCTTTTACTTGAGTGGTGAATTGGACAGTTTTGCACTGCTGTACATCTCGTATGTGCTGTATGTCCTCTGCTATGCTGCAAGCTTCTTCTGTTACTTCCAGATCAAAATTGGAGTCCAATTGAACTTAGACCTGCAAGAATAAATCGACTTCCAATCGCATTATCTGGGTGCCTTAAGAGAAATTTTTACGATCTCAGTTGGACTAACATGTCTACATTTTCTTAGCATGCATGTAAACATGTCTAATCCATACTGAGGATTCGGACATACTACTACTTAGCAAATAAATATGCAGTTTTTCACTTTGAGTGTCAAGTGACACAAAGAGGTTTTTTGTCGCTCTGCTCACATCATCATTTGGTAGCACCGTCTTGTACATTATGAGAAGTCCAGCAAAAATAGCAGCCAGGAGCCAGAGTAAATAACATTATATCTTCTGTTCTTTCACATTTTGTTGAGAGGTTTTTATTCTTTGGCATGGCGGCCGTGTGTAATGTCATTATTTACAGACACAATGAAACCCACCCATGGCATTTCTGAGATTGTTCCAAAATGATAATAGTAATAATGGACATGCAATTACAACAGAAAGTTTGCTGAGAAAGAAACGAGGCTGTAAATACGCTATTAGTTTGCACCCTCCCTCAGTGAAGTGGCTCAGACGAAACGATAAGTAATAATCAAATTAAATGATGGGTATTAAATATGTCTTGATTGCTGTTTCAAGCCCAGAAACAATTGAAGCATCGGCTAATATTTAGTAATATTTATTGCCTTATTTTTCAGGTTCATCCACCATTTTATCTTAAGAGAAAGATAGCTTCCTATTAGTGAAAATTTACCTCATAAAATTTCTCAATTTCTTCTTGTTCTCTTGCACCTCTCAGAACTAAGCACAACTGACGCCCAGATGTGCCCGTCTAATCCTTTATCAAGCCCAGTTGATTAAGAGAGTCAATGGGGCAAAAGCCAGCGTACAGAGAATGTCCCCAAGACCAGGACTTATAAACCCTAAAAAAATACAGACTTAACTAGAGTCAGCCCTGCATTTAAACAGCCTAGCCTGCTGTAGGGCTGAGCATCATGTCATACATTATCAGCAGCTGTCCCGCTGCAGTAATTGAAACTTCTCTATTGGTGTTAGAGATAAAACAGATATGACAGCTTGTCTGGGGATCCAGCAGAAATACGGATGATAGGCATCTCATCCTCAGGGCTGGTGCTCATCCTTTGCAGAAATCCCAGGCAGTGCCCTGGTGTCCTACAGGCTTAAGAGGCTGAGTTATCATTATTAGGGTCATTACGGATATTAGGAACTTGTCACCCTGTGTGAATTATATTCGGACACACTGAAACAGTTCATTTGGAAATTTCTCTATACTCACTGTGCTGGTTCCTCCCACAGTTGAAAGTTATGTGACTCAAAGTGCCCTAAGTTCTTCTGGGAAAAAACAGTTAATATATTTTTACATACTCTTTACAGTGAATGTCTGCTGAAAGTAATCAATTTATAAGCCTTATCAGCAAGAATGACTCGGAGAATAGTGTCACATTGATTTCCTTTATTGAACTGAATATATCGTCATTAAAATAGCATTTACATTTGCATTTACATTGCATTTATTTAGTCGACGCCTGTGTACAAAATGACATGCGAAGCAGATAATAAATCACGAGCAGGGGGCTGTCGAGTAGGAGTACAGCTAGGCTGAGCCCCCAGTGAGTTAACATTGGAGCCAGAGCACTACAATACAGTACAAGTGAGCACTACAAGTGATGCAAGCTTACAAGAAGATGTAAGGTCAGAAGAGCTTATCAAATCATACACACCATGAGGAGTATCCCCCTATTAGAAATGAGAAATTAGAATATGAGAGCATCCATTTTTGCCAAGACGCTGTAACCAAGTGATGACAACAAAGCAGATTAGCGACAAACTAGTTGAGCTGCTCCCAGAAAAGATGGGTCTTGAGGCATTTGGCAGAAGGACTCTGCTGACAGAAGGGGATGTGTACCTTGTTCCGCCGTTGAGGAACCTCTCAGGATAAATGTATAGTTACTATTTTCATGTGGTGGAGGCATCTCCTGGTGGCTTCAACTTACAGACTGAAGAACCTGCGATGAAACGTACTGCGGGTCTTTTTGAGAGATTCTGTGGAAGTAGCTGCTGTTCCATTAGCAGCTCTGAAAGCAGCACCAAGGACATGAGCTTGGCAAAGAGTAATCTGGAAAGTGATGGTTACCCTCAGGTCCTTAGTGACATATTGTGTTTTATTTTAGATTACAATATTCACAATAAGCAGAAACACTGTATATGCCATTTACATCACACAAAGCTGAAAAACATTTCTTAAGTATTAGGATAGTGTCTATAGGATAGTGACATTTGAGAGTGTTGCATTCGCAGCAAAGCCGAAAGTGGTTAAATGCTAATTAAGTGGCCGCCAAGGACGAGATGTCATCCTGAAATGCCTGGAGTGTGTGTCCTGTGATGGACCGCTATCCTGCCCTAGGCAGTCCCCAGCTCTGTGCCCCTGTGCTGCCTGGGACACGCTCCAGGCCCCCTGGGACCCTGTACTGAATCAGCGCTTGGAAGATGGATGGCTAGATGTGCTATAATATACTGAGGAAATTAACTTGAAATCAAAAGCTTGTGGTTTTAAATGTGCGGAAGATGAAAAACGCTCTTCCCTGCAGCAAGATCTGAATCCCTTTCACCCAGCTGGAGAGGGTAACCTTTCCATTTTCCTTAGTAAAATGTCGGAACTGAAGTATCCACATCCGATAGCAAAATGTTCGCCAAAGGCTAATCGGGTTCATTATTTTCATTCCTCTCTGTTACCTTTAAATGACTGGGAGGTATTTTCATAATGGTTATGCTGGAAAATGGTCTTCTCTCTTCAAGATCCAGTCACCAGAGGTCATAGACAGATAGATGCTAGCTAGCATGTTCTTTGGGTCATCCTCTGGGAACGCAGTGGCCCAGCAGTGTGTACCTGTTGGTCACCAAGCTGCTAGAATGGAACACGGAAAAGATTTGTAATATAAAGATGCCATTCAGAAAAGATACTCCAGAGACATCCTGTGCAAAGAATTTGCCTTTTTATTAAGCGAAACTCAGACAGTGGTCATTGAATGTATTCTCAAAGCCCAGATCAAACACTTCCCAGGATTTTTAATATCATGCGATAAGGGAAAGTGATTCGTTGTAATGGTCAAATGTAAAGATAAACAGATACGGGTAAAGATAGGTACAGCGCCATGATTTTTGATGAGTAAGTGTTGATCTCCGCAGAGATTGGTGTTTGTATCCAGTGCTGTGCTTTTCAAAGCTGTATCAGTAACTTTCATTCATGCTGCTGTCAGTCAAATTACAGTCTGGCAGAGGCTCTCTTAGAAAACGGCTTTAACTGCCTTCTAATATGTCAGACTGTAGCTGCCTTAAGTGCTTTTATGGTGCTGTATATGCTAAAAGAGTAATAATTCTCTGCCAGAGTTCAATGAAACTGGTTAGAGTAGACAGAAATTCAAGTTTACCTGCCTGACCTGCATATAACCAAACGTATAGCTCTCAAATGACCAGCAGGCATGAAACAAAGCAAAAAAAGGCAGCAGGAGATGACTTCCTGTGAGCAGTCAATAAAATAAACACGAACAGTGCCCATCGTCACAGAGAATAATAGTGCCTATGCCAAAACACGCTACACATTAAATCACATGAGCTGTTTTTTTGACACTCCAAAAAAATTCAATGCATATTAACTTAATGTGTTATTAGACATTTATGTTCTTTATCCATGTAAAATTCATATGAAATTAACGTACTGTCAAACAAGTCCAGTTTCCTTGTACAATCCATATTAAATGTATGTGTCCATTTTGAATGTAAAATACATGTTAAATTAATGTTTTGTCAAACTTATAAGTTCTACATTTATGTAAAATGAATATGAAATTAATATACTGTCAGACATATAAGTCCTATATACATGTACAAAACATATATTAAGTAAAAGTTTTAGTCAGAATTACTTTTTATGCATAACTCTTTGAATGAACTCAATTGAATCACAGGCAGTGGTTCCACACAACTAGAATGAGTGTTTTGAAAAGGAAATTTTCTTTTTTTAGTTGATGCATTCACTTTGTGTTCTGAGAACATAATATAGTTGAGTTAATTTCACTAAATTTTCTCATGTCTGAATGTGGAGAGATCGTAAATATCTTTCATTAGAATAATATAAAAGCAATATAAAATTATATTAAGAAAAAATAAGCAATGAACATGTATTTCCTACTAGAGCTGTATGTTATCACGTACGGCAAAGTGAAACTTTTATATTTATCCTGAAGGCTTTTCCCTTGAGTGCCTTACATATCAAGTGTGTTTTTGGTATGAATGTGGCCATAATTATACAAGAAAAAACACTGGCTTGTAGTCAACATATGAAAAGCATCAGACGTTGTCATATATCATTGAAATAAGAAAAATGCTAGATAGCCTTATATAAACCAGCTTATTTTTTCATATAGGATAGATCATTAAATTATTTGAAATGAGCTGTTTGGAGCCTGAAAATTGGTCTCCTCATCTTCAGCTCCTCAGCTGTCGTGGGAGGGGCAGCAACAAAAATAACCAAATAGTGACTTGAGTGTGGTTGAAGAACTGAGCATTGTGATGGCCAGTGAAGATCTTAAATATGGAATCTTGAAACAGAAACTGTGCTATGTGCTATAGGTCACAGGAGTCAAGGATTGTTATTTGTCGCTGTGCAAGTGAGATTACATAAGGACAACGAAATTTAGTAGCTGCCTCCTCAATGACATAAATAACATACATACATGTACATTATATGCACAAAAGAATAGGAACACACCTCTTAATCAATGAATTCAGGTGTTTCATTCAGACCCATTGCCACAGACGTATACTGTAAAATCAAGCACCAAACCATGCAGTCAGGTTTACAAACATTTGTGAAAGAATGGATGGTTCTGAAAAGCTCAGTGAATTCAAGCATCATCGGATGCCACCTTTGCAATAAGTCAGGTCGTGAAATTTCTTCCCTGCTTGAAATCCCTCGATGAGCTGTAAGTGGTATTTTTACAAAGTGGTAGATGCAGATCCAGACTTCCTCTGCCATTAACCCCAGAACAAAAACTGTGCACCGGGAGCTTCATAAAATGGGCTTTCATGGCCGAGCAGATGCATGCAAGCTTCACATCACCAATTACAATGCCAAATGTTGGATGGAGAGGTGTAAAGCACGCCACCACTGGACTCTTCTGTTCCAGCATGACTGTGCCCCAGTACACAAAGCAAGGCCCATAAAGGCATGGTAGGGTGAGTTTGATGTGGAAGAACCTGACTGGTCCACTCAGAGCCCTGGCTTCAAACCCATTGAACACCGTTGGGATGAACTAGAACGGAAATTGTGATAAATGGACAAAAATTCCCAGAGACAGCCTCCAAAATCTTGTGGAAAGCCTTCCCAGAAAAGAGGCAGCTTTTATAGCTGCAAAGGGGGGATCAACTCCATTTTGATTTAGAATGGATTTAGAATAATATGTCTTAAAAGTTCCTGTAGGTGCAATGGCCAGGTGTCCCAGTACTTTTGTCCATATAGTGTAGATACATATTCACACAATCAGCCTGGTATTAAATGACTACTATACAAAATTGGACATAGGAATACATTTCTGGAAATTCTCCGACAAATATTTTCAATAAATAAACTGTACATATTGCACTGCTGTGAAGTAACATGTGAAACTCGATGTATGCAGATCATCTTCCACCACAGATTCCATCACTGAGTTCTTCAGATTCCTCCAGGTTGCAAGCAGTGTCATTGTTATTCATTACCTTCTTAAATTAAATGTCCTTCAAAACAGGGAAATCCAGGACACCACTAGATCATAAGGGCCATGTGCAGAGATCTGGCATACCTGCTTTGTCATTCTGTTGACGACAGTCCTGGGAAAACTCGGACGACTGCACAAAGGCACGGTGATTTCACTCTTATAGTCCCTCAGGCTGCTGACTATGTCCACTTCATGTATTTGAACAATTTCTAATTGTGACAGCGTTAATAAGGGGACATGTTTCAGTGGGCTTCCGACGCTGGCGAATGTAGCAACAGCCCTGCCCCTTTTAACACATACAAAGATTTATGGGAGGTGTAACTTTGTCGACGTACTCTGGGGTGTCTCACATCAAGCCGCACCCCGCCCCACCGGCTCTGTTGACGACCGTGATGGATTCCTCACTTGCCATAAATGCAGACCGACTCATGCGGAAACATGCATTACCGACAAAGCCGGCAAGGAGTATCTGTCACAAGGAATCCGATCCCCACGCAGCCAAGAACGACGTAGGGATGCAGTGAGGTGGAAAGAGTTGGAAACGGCGTGGCAACTGAGATACTTATTTCACTTCATCTTGCTGAAAAAACAATGGGAAAGGGAGTGACTTTCAGAAACACTTCATCTCCCACAGTTTTAATTAAAAGGCCAAAACATTTACATGGCTGATCATTCCATCTACGGAGGTGTGCAGGCTTCTCTCAGAAGATGGATGAAGGCGCTGGGAGTTCTGCAAACCCATCGCACGCCCTGCCGCCTCTGTGTACAAGGACGTGTCTCGCTGCAGTAAAACGAGGCGTGGAGTTTGCTACGTGCTCTGGGAAGGAAGCGGAGGCCCATCACGATGGCCCTGACGCTCCGCTGCTCTTCATAAACCCATTTACACTGCCTGTAAAATGCCACATGTGCGCATACTTAAGAATATGGAGCAGGAATCTAGCACTTTTTTAGCAAATCTCATTGGTTTAATGGTTAGCACTGTCACCTAACACCTCTTCAACACCGTCTGATGGAGTTTGATTCCACCTGGTCCTCAGGCTCACACCAAATGGGGGCAGTGTGTAGCCCAGGGGGACAGGATGCTGCGTCACTGACCAGAATGTCGCTGGCTCAAATCCCAGAGTCAGCACAGTCATTTGACTACTGGGCCCCTGAGCAAGACCCTTAACCCGCACTCGCCTCAGGGACTGACTGGCCCTGCTCTGTCAACAGCATGTCACTTTGGTATAACGTGTCTGCTAAGTAAATTTGAAAGTAATGCGTGCCAGCAGAACAGTTTGTCATGATAAATGAGGTGTACTTATTTGCCTGTTAAATAAACAATAAAGAAAATCTACTGTAGGAAAAAGTTAAAATGCTACAGTTCAAATGCTCATGGATCTTTCTTTTTTTTTCTTTGATACCTGAACACAAACTGAAAATATTGCTTTAGTAAAAAGTCTCCGTGGCTCACATTTCATTGCCTGGGTATAGCCTACGTTTTACAACAAAGTAGCCAATTCTCTTCCAGGTAACTGCAAACCAACCAAAACGGGGTTTATTGTATCTCAATATATAATTCATTCAAACATCCTGTGTGGGATTAATATCTGTGCGAATGGCCATGCACAGAGCAAGATAGCCATAAAAACGAATCACATATTTCCGCACACAATATAATAGCTTCCGTCAAGTTTATAGAATGTAATAAAATACTAGACGGTACCTTTTTAGTCATATTCTGCCATGTGGTTCTGAGGCAGGGCTTTGATGAGGAGGGAATGGTTTCTTCGTGTAGGTGCAGGGACAGTAAGGGTTCTAAGCATTTTTACAGAATGATAAATGATTTCATTTTCAGCAGGACTGTTGCATGCAAGTAAAAAACGGTTCATTTGTAAATGCCAGTTGAAATTCATACACTTTTAAGCTTTTAGATTGATCTATAAATCAAACAACAGAGCACCCTTAAACCGTAGTCTTGTCTTGAAGACTGATAGTGTATATATATATATTGTCAGGTTTGTTTCATGAACACGTACACACCTTACATATAATATGCATATGAAACAATTGGTAATTCAATGGAAAAATGCACGGATCAGTTACAATTACACGTTACGGCAGTCAGTATTTTCCTAAGCACAAATTAAAGAGAATTGATGTGTGGTTAAAAGGCAGAACATTGTCTAATGGAGGACAAATTAACGTTGTTTGCAGGCACAAAAACTGCCTTGCAGTGATTTCCTATTTTCCTCTCCTGCCCTCAGCAGTAAGTAGTTATCTGTTGGAAGCACAGGATCAGTAGAAAGTCTGCAGGATTGTTCATCCTCCTCCTCTTTATAGCAAGTGTTTGTCGTAAGAATGTAACAAAAGCACTTTAGTGGAAAGCTAAGCTGAATTTCAGATCTGGGGATTCATTCAAACGATGGTACGCTCAGTCAGGAAGTGGAAAGACCAATCTTGAAGGGGATTATAGCCCCATCTTTGAATATGAGGATTTGAGGCGTTATCAGTGAAGGAGGCTGCTGTGACATTCATTAAGCTGCAATCTGTCCATTCAGCTCGTCCGTAAAGCTAATCCAGCTCACAGAGTAACTTCCCCGATTCATCCGTCTCGTAATATCACCACGATTCCCACCAGCTGGCAATGGACCGCTTTCATACCTTATGTGCAACGATTTTGTTTTTTACAGGCACAAACGTGCATCTTAAATGTTTTTTATGAATCAAAGCCTCCTGAATTTAAATATCTGAAGAATGACAGTAACTTCATGTTAAACTTCCAGTACATCCTTCTTCCATCTGCTCGGCCTGGTCAGGGCCGTGGGTACGGCCTATACACTATACACAAATGACTCATGTGCAAAAGTAATAAGAAAAAATACATTTCCAGAAAAAACAAAAAGCTAGAGATTTTCAATGAAATCTCCAGGGTGTATTTTTATCTTCATGTCTTTATTATTACTTTACTAATATTGTACTGTTTTACCTTAACTGTGAGGTACTATGAACTTGAAAATGCTCTCATGTGCCTGTTTGACAGAACAATCTAGCGGTGAGCCTTTAGGGGGGCCTGAGCCCCCGATAAAATGTTCTTTAGCTAACACCCCCCAAATAAATGTACACTAATTAGTTTAAATAATATGAGCCATTTCCATCAAACCCCTTTAGTAAAGGCTTAGCCCCCTTTTTTTATAAATCCAGCTTCTGGACCTTTCTCAGAGATCTTTCCTTGAATGGAAACTGAAAATGTTGCTTTACTACAGTCTCCATCCTTCTGTATGAGGTGACATTTCATCTTATCCCCTGACCATAGCCTAGCCCCTGGAGCACAGTTGAAGGATTAGCTATGAGTCCCCCGTCCCTGGACCTTCAGAGGCTCCAGGATGGTCCTGGAGCAAAACCCCCTTGAAGCTGAAATAACAGGGAGGCTGCCTGGGTGACCTGCAAGTAGAGTCAGAAGATTGTAGCTACCTAGCTGGTTAGCAGAACGTGCCGCTTCAGCATTTCCTAAATAAGGAATACGTTTATTTAATATTTACTGTACTGACTACTTGTGGCCAACAGGGGGCTCCCAAACCTCAGTGGCCCCATGTAATTTTATGGATGGAGTGTTGGTAAACACTGGATGAGGCAGTGCCCAAAAGTGACATCCAAGGAGTAATGGGTGGGCAGGGGAGTAGCTACAAATGTCGGCCTCCCCTGCCCTCCACCACATTAAACAATTTAATAATTTTACATATGTAAAGGCCCATATAGAGTGCTGGGCCCCCTGAATCTGCCAGGGTATCCATGCCCCTACTGTGCTCCTGCAGGGGACCCTGCCTGACAGATCATGAAGCATTTACTCAGTGGCTCACCGGGGCCTGGGGGGCAGCTAGGCCTGCTCTGACAGGCCCAGGGCCTCGTCATCGCTACGAGCAAACCTGCAAAAGCACCGACTGCCACACAAATGAAAAAGAGCACTTAGTACTTAGCAGGGGCTCATGAACGAGGGTGACTTTGCCTCCAGCTGGATACAGTGCAGAAAAACAGCCGCGTGACCCAGGCGCTGGACTTTATTCTCACTCCGGGATACAGGAGATTTTACCTGGAGACAGAATAACAACTCGGTGGGAGGATGAAAAACAAGAACACTGATGTGGGGGGGCATGCACTAAGAAGGGGGCTCCATCCTCAGGCTGGTCAAAACCGCTAAGGTGAATATGTCACCCATGCTTTCTGAAATAAATAGAAAGCAATAAAACGACCTGCTCACCTCCTGTCACAACTATGGCACGGCAAAAAACTGAAATTCATACTATATCACTGCATTAAGATTATTCCTCATGTAAATTCCGATTACTGTTATTATGTAATAGAAGCACTGCCTAATGCAAAAATTAACGTTGCAACACTGAAATATCGCATTGAGTCATTAAACCATGGAAATTGAAGCTACAGACCTAAATTCCATGTAAATTAATTTTACATGGTTTATTCCAAATGGATTTTGTGCAGACCAGAAGAAGCAAGCATTTTCTTGGCGGGGGGCCGGTTATGTGTTTCTTTGTGAAGAATAAGTATATAATCAATACTAATTCCTTGATGTTGTTTTGAGTCATTTGTGCTTTTGTATGGAGGAGAAAGGCAGTTGCAAATCATCTGAATTCTTGATAAATCATAGTATGAGGATGGAAAAACACAAACTGCAATCTTTTAATCTTCAGGGCTTATTTACAGCAGCCTTGGGCATAATCAGCAAACAGAAAACGTGCTATAAAAAGCACATTTTTGGATTAGGCAATATCTATGTTCATCCTATTTTTCTATATGTATTAAGGACATTTGGTATGTGCTGCATTATGTAATTGCTGGGTAAATATAAATGCCGCACAAATCTGATACACAAATCATCTGAATACGAATGGAAACAGAAAACGGCAAAAATTAATGATTTGAGTGAAATCAAATTAAGTTTGAATGGTCAGTATGCATAGCCAACATGCAAAGATTTTCAATATCTACTCAAAAAAAGAAGACGAAATCAATCATTCATGTACTCTTGAACAGAAGGGATTTCTAATTAATTCCCTTAATTAAATCCAACAGTAATGATGTTGCAGTTGTCAAAAACATATGGCAGTTTTGCCTCTGCTAGAGGTTAATGGTTTACCCCTAACAATAAATATTACTTTTAAAGGAAAATGTTATTTAATATTACAGTGGTACAACTGAATGACCTGGTAAATATTACCATGGAAAACTACAATTTAAGGGCAAACCTTAATAATAATTGATACTTTATTAATCGCTGTGGGGAAATTGTGTTTACGCCTCCCTCAACTTCCACTTTGCAGAGTAAGTTGTCCGCGAAGGGCTGCCACCTGTAGCGGCACCCAGGGGGCTGGGGGTGAAGGTCCTTGCTCAAGGACCCGCAGACGTGCTGAGGCGACCTTGTGATTACAGGCACGCAGGCTTAGCCCACTGAGCCACACGCTGCCCCCTTGTAAGGTATTAACTTACCTTACAAGCATTTTTATTTTCAAATGTTTCTATGCTTGTTGCTGGAAATGCTAAAGAGTTCATTAAATGGTAAAATTGGTGTGAGACAAATCAGAAACACTGGTCATTCATGTGGGTTTTCCTGCAGTCAGAGTGCGATGTAAGTCCCATGGGGCAGAGCACGAACACTCATTGATTTGGGCAAAATAAAGCGAACTGAGATCAGATCAGACTATGAAAATCAGCAGGGGGATGTGATGTTATTTTTGAATGTGAAATAAAGTCATATATAAAAAACTAGGTCCAATTGATCTGCTATATATTAGATGTGATATAATTGCTCATAAGGAACAGTTCCTGTGACCCTGGGCAGGATAAGTGGTTAGAAGATGGATGGGTGGATGGATGGATGGATGGATGGATGGATGACTGGATGAATAGATAAAGAGCAGTTTCCAAGGTTACAAACAGGAGTATCACTGGAATCAGATGACCTTATACTCATGCCATGACAATGTTTAGATATTTATTTTCACATATTGATGTGCTTATTTTATTTGTTTGTTTGTTTGTTTGTTTGTTTGATTTAAGCATATTGACCCTGAAAGGTCTCCTAAAGGCAGGTAAACCTCAGTCGATGGCTTGGGTCACAGTAGACTAGTTTGCATTACATTTATATTGATTAATATGTCAGGCACTTTGGGCCAAAGTGACATATAAGTGAGAGAGACAGTACATCATGAGCATACATCTGTCAAGGTGCCACCTAGCACTGCAGCAAGAGCTATACAACACACCATGGACTCAGCAGGAACCCAATAAGAGAGCTTAGCCATTCAGTCAAAGACAAATGCAGAGAGAGCAGGTGAGGGATCACAAGTGAAGACAGAGCAGGTCAGTGGCTGGAGGAATAGAAGAGGAGATCCTGGTACTGATGGTTCCTGAGATTTTCAAGAAGTTGGTGAGGTTTTCCTGGGAAAGGTGGGTCTGGATGTTTACTTGAAGGTCACACATTAACTGCTGCACATGCATGGAAGATGAATGGAGGTGTAGATAAGCAATGGATGTAGAGTACAGAACGTCACCATTATCATCACGTGTTCAGTGTGGCATCAAGGAATGGCTGGGCAGGTGAGGGCAGATGGGAACACAATTTATTCTCAGGTGGCACCTCTGCCATCCAGGACTTCATTAAGGCCAGAGGGCCCATATTCTGTATACGCAGAGCAGCACCCTCTACTGATGACTCCGTCTTATTGTTCCCAGTGTATGTGAACTTCATTCTGCTGTCTGATCTGGCTCATACAAAGTTTTGCAGTTCGGTTTTCAGAATCAAAATCAGAGAAATCTTTATTGGTCAAGTATATTAAACATGCAAAGAATTATTCTATGCCCCAGTATATCATGCAAAGCAGATTTAAAACAACCTACACATAATTTTTTGCACATTCTTTTAACGCTAGGCTGTCTACCTACAGTCGTAAGAAGAATTGGATCGAATAAAGGGTGGAATAAATACATAAATAAATGGTGAATATAAGTAAACACAGTCCATGCTATGGAGAGTTATAAGATCCTACCTGACCAGTTACTGTTGGCAAGGGACACTGTTGTAGGAAAGCCGTCACTGTCCCTGTGTCTGTTGGTGAGGGACACTGCTGTGGGAAAGCTCTCACTGTCCCTCTGTCCACTGATAAGGGACACTGCTGCATGAAAGCTGTCACTGTCCCTGTGTCTGCTGGTGAGGGACAGTACTATATGAAAGCTCTCACTCTCCCTGTGTCCACTGATAAGGGACACTGCTGGATGAAAGCTCTCACTGTCCCTGTGTCCTCTGATAAGGGACACTGCTGGATGAAAGCTCTCACTGTCCCTGTGTCATCTGATAAGGGACACTTCTGTATGAAAGCTCTCACTGTCCCTGTGTCCTCTGATAAGGGACACTTCTGTATGAAAGCTCTCATTGTCCTTGTGTCCTCTGATAAGGGACACTGCTGTATGAAAGCTCTCATTGTCCTTGTGTCCACTGGTGAGGGACAGTATTATACGAAAGCTGGCACTGTCCCTGTCTACGCTGGTGAAGTACAGTACACCGCTATCCGCTGGTTTTGACTTAATTTGTAATGTGTTCTGCAGCTTTTTGTCTGTTCAGTGGCCCAAATGTTCTGGCAGTTACCTGTATCCTGTGGACTAAGGGACTGCGGGGCTGAAAGCCGGCACCATGTCGGGAACAGTCGGGGTGGGGTGACTTGGAGTTGGTGTTTTATCTGATCTGACAACAATAAGACCCGATTCTGTGTCATGCAAGCCTACAGGGTGACAGATGGGCCTGAGCATGGGGTCCTCATGGAGAGCAGCACAGCACCATCTTCATCATGCTGGTCCATTAGAGACCAGGTCAGCCATGCAAGAAGATGAGAAGCGTTTTTGGAGAATCTGAGACAGAGCCAGGAAGAGGATGGGAAAGAGTAACAAGGGGAGGCACACTGAGAAAAAGTCTTAGGCAGTCACAGAAAATTATGTTTAAATGATGTTCATGTTGGTGTAAAACTGTGACATCATATCTTTGAAGGTGTGTTAGCTCAAGCTGGTTCAAAACCCCAGTGTTGGAACAGCCGTCCACTCCACTCATGTATGTTTTCACTTGACCGCTACCCCAACATGTTCAGTTAATCAGAACTTCATTGAGTTACTGAACTAATCTAGCTAGTTAATTAACTGAGCTGGTGGAAAAATTTAATGAATACATTGAATAGCTGAGGTGAACCTAAGGAGAGGTTTGGGAACCAAAGCGGAGGTTATCTAGCTATCCAACAAATCAGTAACTTTTTGGAGAACAGCTGAAATTCTTTTTTATTTTTTATTGCGTTACTGTTAATTTGTCTATGTTATAATGCTATGTTGTGTTTTTTTTCTGAGAACCTATACATTTACTACCAAGATAAATAGCCTTAAACTTTTTCTTTGACTGCCTAAGAGCTTTGTGCAGTACTGTATATATATATTCAACAGCATGACAGATTGTACTGCACTAAAGAGCTAAGGCTTCACCTTAACATCTACATTACATTAACATCTACATTACCCATGTTTTGGCTGATGTAAGTTTAGGGTTAGGTAGGCTGAGGGCAGCTAGGAGAACAACTTGATGCAGCCACATGCCAAGTTCAGGACAGCATGAAAGCTGTTGACCGTAAACTGACAGGACACAGAGCTGACACACCTCAGCCAGGTCCATCACAGGGCTCTCACTGCAATTCAGCTGTTCATAAACACACCAAAAAGCACTGACGAGTCTCAGCTTGGTCCATCAGGGGGATCTTATCGTGATTTAGCTTTTCATAAACACACCAAGAAGCGCTGACTATCTTCATCCAGTTCCATCACAGGGATCTTACCGCATTTCAACTTTTCATAAACAGACCAAAAAGCACAGTTAGCATATTGACACCGCTTTTTCTCTCAAGCAGTTGTCTTTTCACCGTTTAAATTTTATTCTGAGTGAATTATGTTTAACAGTAAGTTTAACAATAACTAATATTTATAGCAGTTTACGAAAACAGTTTCAGTAGGCTTTTTAAGATTGGACCCCCTCCCACCACACACACTCACACACACACGCACACACACACACACACACGCACACACACACACACACACTGGCAGGTCTTCTGCCCCTGATCCCCAGATCAATGAGGCAGAACGTCCAATAAAACAGGTGACTGCCAGGACTTTGGCCCACCGACACAACAGGGAGGTTTCAGAAAAAAACAAACAGGAGAACATGAGCCAAGGTGAGGGAACCAAGAGAGAGAAGAAAGTAGGAGGACAGGACTCTAAACAAATCCAAAGACACTACAGGACCAGGACAGCAAAAATGAACTCTGGTGGACAAGACAGGAAATCTGAGAGCAACTGGACTGCATGAGCCCAAAGCAAAAGCGAGACTTCCTGTTTCAATGAAGCAACTGGACTGCATGAGCCCAAAGCAAAAGCGAGACTTCCTGTTTCAATGAATGTCATTAGGACTGTCTCAGCTATCCCTGGGTAAAACAAGATGAATGCACATGCTATCCTATAGTACTGCATATTTTTGTGTTTGGAATCAGGGGTGATGCAGTGGCTCATATGTGGCACTCCTACCTCACACCCCCAAGCATTAATCCAGTTTTTCCTCCTACAGTCCACAAACACCCAGCTAGCTAATGGCCCATATGTGTGACTGTAACTGTGAGTGCTATGTAATGGACTGGCATGACATCCAGTGAGTGTTATGTAATGGACTGGCATGACATCCAGTGAGTGCTATGTAATGGACTGGCATGACATCCAGTGAGTACATCTGTCTTTCGCCCAGTGCTGCCTGGGCTACGCTCCAGCTCCTGACCTGCAACCCTATTCAGCGTAAGCAATGCAATTATGATCAAAATACACACATGCATTATAATATATACAGCAGTTGCAGTGAAGCTTAGTGTGTACTATGCAAAGTATAGTATGTACTACAGTAAGTGACGTACATTATGTACTGTGTGAAATGTGGTATTTACTATGTAAAGTATTGCATGTATAGTACTAATAATGTTGTGTACTGTGTGACATGTGGGGTAGCTTGAATATTGTATAGCTTATTTTCTGTGATTTTTGGAATGTTTTTAATGTTTCCATTTTCCCAACTTCTGCATACCGTAAACTGGGTAAACACGTGGAATATGGATGGATGGATGGAATGACAGACTGGTGTTAGTGACCGTTCAAGTGTGGTCAGGATAACTACCGCAAGATGGTGTGTTACAAGCCTTTACGAACAACCGTTTGCTTAACAATACTTGACTAAAAATATGCACAGTCTCCATTTTAGTGAGTGCACAAAGAATTAGAAAATACTGTGGATATCAATTGACTGTCAATTCCTTTGCTACAAATATAACTGGACTAAAACCTGTTAGACATATTATTCTAGTATAATGCAATGCAGCAGGAAGACATGAAAGCCATTGCCTTCAGATGGCGCTATAAACAGAGCCAGGGATTTACTGTCCAGGGAGACTTTCTAACAAAATATATGGTATCGTGGCAATAAGACACAATACAGCAGAACTGGATATATTCTTTGATGGCTTTTTTTATCTTCTAAAACCAACCAATCAATTTAACTGGCATAAGCTGCTCATTTCTAAGCAGTCCTCAAACTAATTAAACGGAAGTATTGTAAAAGACCTTGAAAACTGTAGCAAATCATGTATACACCGATTAAATGTGTTTTCTCCATATTGCCACCCAGTTTGCATGATTGAGTTGTAAATCTATGGCAGGTCGGTAACAAAAACTGCTAGAGCTTCTTCTCCAGAAAAATGGGGCTGTGTCGTTTCATCAGCCTTATTTTAGGCCTTAGTGGGTCCTTCAGGCCTCAAACTCATCATGGCAGCTCAGGTGGCCCCTCGTAGAGTCAGAAGATCACCGGTTCCCATAGTTTGCAAAGATCTAATCCAATTCTGACTCTTGGATCCTTATACTTTTCTTTTTGTTAGAGAACACCTGATCTAAAGAAAACAGAAATGACACCCCAGAGGTTACTGTTGGGGTGAAACGGTTTATCATTTTTCAACAGTACTCAGAGACATTTCTTTATATTCTACTGTATTTTTATTAGAAAATATAACCCTGTGAATCTGCAGTTCATTCAGTGATATACAGCCACAAAAACCAAAGAGCAAAGACTCATGCACAACACGCACACACGTTTGTAACATCTTTGTGAGGACCTCCATTCATTATTATGTGCTAAACCCTGATCCCAACAATGACACCTTTAACCCCTAACCAGCCATAACCTTAACCATAAGTAACCAAACAAAATATGAGACTTGTGGCATTTTTAGTTTTCTGATTGCATTCACGGATTTTTGTAAACTTGACGCTTCCTTTGTGAGGATCTGAAAATTGTCCCCATAAGCGGGTTTTACCATATTCTGGAGATATCTGTCCCCTGCCCTTGTGCCCTGTGATGGACTGGCATCCTGCCCAAGGTGTCCCCTGTCATGTGAACTGCAATGGACTGATATCTCGTCCACGGTGTCTTCTGCCTTGTGCCCTGTGCTGCCTAAGATCGGCTCCAGGCCTCCATGATCCAGACTAGGATAAACAATGGGACAATGGATGAATAATTTCCATATACAGTACTACAGCCACAACCTAAGATAGGCTACGTGCTTAGTAAATTGCAATGGTGTGTTATAATTGGCCTTTACAATTCATCGTGTGGTTATTTTTTGCTCTCTTGAACATGACATTAAATCTTCTTATGCTCATACTAATTACTTCTGCTGTTTGGACCAAACACATCTTGTAATAATATGAAGATACAAGTACTCTGTCGTTTTCCGGAAAGTACATGGCTTAGCATTTCACAACTTCCATTGAAGTTTACAGCTCAGCTGTGAACAATAACTATTAAAGTCAAAGTGGCATTTTATTTGAAATATGCCTCTGTCTGCACCAGTTACATCAGTCGCCGCCACACTCAAGATGTTTATTATTGCAGTATCTGAGCAGACACAGGCACGCTGTGTACCCGTACATATACTGTATGCTATGACAATAAAGCCCAGTAGACTTCATTTGATTTGACGCACAAAGCACCCAAACTAGACGCTCCCTTTGGCTGAGAGACGTTCTGCTTGATGGTCCCTGAATACCACTGGAATCAGGCAGCAGGCTGGATCGATGGCTGAAGAACGAGGTTTACAGTAACAGGACTCAAGTGCGAATGGTTGATGGAGGTTGGGACCCGACACAAGGGGACACCAAGATCGGGACTGAAAGGCGAAACCGAACAAACGAATTACAAGACAAGACCCCAAAACATGGAAACGACACTTTGACAGACATGAGCGAGGAACAACAACACTGAGGCCAAAGCAAAGCACCCTGCTCGGTGTAGACTAAGCCTGGGGCTGGGAGACTGCAAGATGTAAAGCAAGCAGGGGCTGGTTTGCTGGGGCCCCACTCAAAAAGTGCCCCCAAACTGTAGCTAAGAAGCTGGTTAGCAAAACATGCTGCTTCAGCATCTCCTAAATAAGGAAGGCCTCTATATATA
>JAODLD010000113.1:31132090-31150697 GCA_026781065.1 Mormyrops boulengeri
ACAGAGACTCAACTGGTTGGTTGAAACAAAATCCCGGTCTGGACTTTTACTCTCTGGACCTGAATTACCCAACTCTGAATGAATTAAGTAATGATTTTTGTTATAAAACCAAAAACTTTGCAGTACTTTTACTGAATTAAGTAAATGTCCCAAGATTTTCTGTAAGCAACTTTCTTTGAGATCACTATATGTTTATACGACATTTTTACACCAAGTTACTGGATCTTCAAGATCCATAAAGGATTGTCACATCTGTTCTTAGATTCAGACTGTAGAGTGCTCTGTCTTCTCAATGCAAGTCCCTTTGTTTCTTTATTGCCATTAATATTGCCGTCTTAATACAGTGCAGGCAGCATTGTTATTACTTGGGCAATTTTAAGCAGGCAGCATGCTTTGATAGAAAGCCTAATAAAAAGTTCCCTGTGAATTCCAATCAGTGCATATATTAAGCTTCTTTAAATGTAGTTTGGAAAACTTGTTAGCTTAGTTTACACAAGCAAAATAAAAGAACAGAGTGAACAAAAATTGAAATGTCACCAAAGGGAGAAAAATGTAAACAATTTATATATGTTTGCCATAAAGTGTAATTTGTATTCCTTCTCTCCTGACGCATCGTTTAAACTCAGGCTTGACTCTGCAGTCTGTCGTGAGCTCATGTGTAATCCTGAGGCACAAGCTCGGCTGTTTGTTTTTCTAAAACGAACCTTTTTCGTTTAAGTTGCTTCCATATGGCTTCCAAGGCTCAGACATCAGACTGCAGTCTGCGGGAGCTGTGAGTATTTTGCACATAATCCAAAGAGAGTAACTCTTAAATTCATGTGACCTATTGCCTGCAAGAGTGAAGATGGACATCTTTCATTCAGGCCTGGGGGAAAATGATATTTCTCTCCTGTTGTGTTTGGGAATATGCTGCAACATTTATGAGAGTAGCCAAGCCCTTGTGTAGCTGTACAGTGACCCTGTCATCAAAATGGGGAGCAATTTGATCTTTACTGCTTTTGGTTTGGATCCTGGCTTGAATCTGTGTGGGGTGGGGGGAGTGGTGATGGTGGTTTATATGTTAACCCTGTGTTCTTGTGGGTGTACTCCAGATGATGTGACATCCTCCTGCAGACAAAAGGCACATGGTTTAAGCGAATCTGTCTCTGAAAATTCACTTGGTATATGTTGGTGAGGGTGCCCTGTGATGAATTGGCATACTGTCCAAGGACTGGTCTAGTCTTGGGCGTCCTGGAACAGGCTCAGCGCTAACCCTGCCCTGGATAATTCAATTCAATTTTCATGTACTGCAACACCTTTCAGCTACAGTTACCCCAAAGCACTTGATCAGAGTTTGTGGCACACCGTTATTACATAATTTATGTAAAATGCTGCATAGAAAAAGAGGTTATAGCTAAGAGGTTATGAAACACTGGTGGATGGATGGAGACCTCTGATGAAAGTAGCCTGCAAATGCCGACCCAGCTCTGTGTGTCAATGCAAACAGCAGACTGTTTACACCATGTTTTCTCATCTTAATCCAAAACAGGTCCATCCCGCTACAGCTAAGCACAATGTTTTCCCAGGACAGGCCAGCATAGAGTTCGTAAGTCTGCAGGTTTACCGTTGCTCATGATAATAACCTGACGATGAAATGAAATCCTTGTGGTGATGTTGTTTAACGGGGCTACAAGGTTTTGATGAGACTTTAATATGAGCTGCCAAATGCAAGGAAACAGGTGGTGCCTCACGGCAGTTTAATTAATGTAAAACTACGGTCTTCGGCCAGAGGCATTGTTAATGGACTCAGAATAATATTTGCTTTTGTACGCTTAATGCATGATTTACTTGCCTGGCATGGGTTGACTGGTTGAAATAAAGATAATCAATCGCTTCCCCAGCTGGTGCCTGTTGGAGATCACGCCCCTCAGTCTGCAGGTTCCACTTCTCCTATGCATCAGGTGAGCTGCCCACGTTCTGCTGCAACATGATACCCTCTGTTAGACACGCTCCGCCATCAGAGCCTTTGGGTAGTGTGAGTGGCGACATGTTCTGCCAAACTCATCCGGTGCTTTCCCCACTGAATACCGACATGTAGGAAAGGTAACGATCCAGCTTTGTATAACATTGCTGTGACCACAACAGACACCCGCTGCATGACGTAGACCAATAAAAAAAAGATCGAATAATAATTCCCTTATGATTTGTTTTTTTCTTGGTATTGCCATAGTAAAAAAAAAACTTGATTTGTCTTCCATCATTGTGAAGGAATACATTCAGACATACTATATCTATACTGTTTGATTTCCTATTTAAATATCATTTTTGTTTATATGTTTTGTGACACATGAAGCCATTGCCGATCGGGCTTTATTGTCCTTTATTGTCAAACTTTCCATATACATGTATAGAGTGTGTCACAATGTGGGAAGGATGGAGGCAAAGGTAGGCATTGGGGAAAAACCAAGGGGCTTAATTAAAGTAAAACACAATGGGAGAGGCCAAAGGAAATGGACCGCGAGGGGTAAAAACTAGGCAGGGAGAGCTGGGAGGGCAAACAGAGGGGCACAGGCAGTCAGTAACATAACAATGAGCGGACTGGGGAACTAGGGCGAGGAGGTACTATATACACCACAGATGAGGGAGCAGACAAGAGGCACCTGGGATCATCCACACGAGGGCTGTAACGAGAGGCAGGATGAAACAAGGCACAGGTGAGGCTCGTTAGAGCTGCACAACAGGGAACACGGGGGGGGAGGCATGCGGGACGTGACACAGTGGAAGGAGATTACGGTCCCCCAAGGCCACAGTACGACATACAGGCAGCCTGTGGTCAAAAAGGAGGGATTCGCAGTGATAAATATTTCCTTCTTTTGTGTAGCCTATGTTGATTTGGCTGTATGAATCTTTATGAATCTCCCAGCTTCTTTCCCATGCTTACATCAAGCCGAAGAAGCTGAGCTCCCCAGGCGCAGAGAGCCAGGAGACCGTATGTTTCATTTTCTGCTGATTTATTTCAATGCTGCTTTTGATAACTGCTACTTACATGTTTATTCTGCATAAAAATCAGAAGTGGATGATAAAATCTGAGTTGAAATGATGGGAATATATACAGCTGTGGGAAAAATTAAGAGACCACATCACAGTTTTTTGTTTCACTCATTTCTCCACTTATACAACTCAAGAGAAAGTTAACAGTCATCTCTGGCTTTCGCCTTTTACCTGGCTGGTTTCTGGCAATTCTCAGTGTCTCCTGCTGCACTTTATTTTTGTGTACTTAAGTCTTAGAGACTTTGAGCCTGGAAGCAACCTGCCGCTCAGCGTAACCTTCCGCCAGCAGAAATGCGATTAAACCAGGATTTAAAAATGCAGGTTTATTTAAAAATATTGAGTGGTCTCTTTTTTCCACAGCTGTATTTTTTAAAATGCTGTCAATTCCAGAAATATCAGATGCAAACTACAGGTGGAGGTTTCAACTTCATAAATATTCATGTTATGGTACACATGAATGTTTTTTGGGGAGGGGGAACATGGATGATCTTGGTCTCCTTTTGCAGAACAACCCCAAAGCTGCTGCCCGTAGCCCCTCCCAGCAGACGGTGGCTAGCTACGAGCTGGTAAGCTTTCTGAAACAAGTGTGATACTCCGAGTGCTTGCATTAAGTTACCTGCTTATCCAGTACACGGAGCACTTGTTTGATCAGAATCTCGATCTCTAGAATCGAAACATCTCTTATATAACATCTCTTTGTCAAGAACCTGGACGGAAAAGAGCTCTTCTGAATAGCTGCACAGGCGCTCTCAAATGTTACACAGCAAGTGTTCGTTTTAGCCGAGCTCAGAGCGTAAAGCTCTCCAGTGTTTATTCAGGAATCCGGACACCCGGCTCCCGTGGATTTGGTGCTGGGGCCCTAAGCTTTTAGGAGAATGTGTTTGCCACAATGTGGAATAATAAGATGTGAGATGTCTTAGCTTAATCCAAACCAGAGGGTCCCTTGAATCTCAAAGAGAGGCTAGATTTCAAATGTGTGACTATGCTTGGGACACAGGTAGATTAAAAATATCATTTAAATTAAGCGGTGATGGGAAGATGATGGGTCGTTAATGGTTAATTAGAAAGTGAAACTGGAAAATGATGCAGGCAGCTCTCAACTGGCCTAAGTAATCCATTCCACTAAACCATTATAGCAAAAAATACATGCGCAAAAAGTATAGAACACATATTAAGAAAATGAAATTAAATGAAAAGATAAAGTCTGTTTCACATGCCGGCATAATATAGAAAATCAGAAATGTGAACAGGCTCCTTGATTCATGTGGGAGCTGTAGAGGGAGCTCTGCTATGCAGGGAAAATGCCGGATCAATTGGGTGCCAAACCCCGTGGATCTGTTGTCATTATATGCTGAGCTTGTTCCCCGGCACATCTTTAGCTATGTAAAGCATTTTAAAGCTAGTCTTCACCTAAACGCACTGCTGCTGCTCATTAATATTTAACACCACACCCTGCTCAACGACTTGATATGGCTGTTAAGTGCAGGACCTGCGCGTAAGGCCGCATCCCTGACATGCAGGACCTGCGCGTAAGGCCGCATCCCTGACATGCAGGACCTACGCGTAAGGCCGCATCCCTGACATGCAGGACCTGCGCGTAAGGCCGCATCCCTGACATGCAGGACCTGCGCGTAAGGCCGCATCCCTGACATGCAGGATCTGCGCGTAAGGCCGCATCCCTGACATGCAGGATCTGCGCGTAAGGCCGCATCCCTGACATGCAGGACCTACGCGTAAAACCGCATCCATGATATGCAGGATCTGAGCACAAGGCTACATCTCTGACATGCAGCGCCCGCGCGTAAAGCCACATCCCTGATATGCAGGACCTGCGCGTAAAGCCACATCTCTGACATGCAGCGCCTGCGCGTAAAGCCACAATGTGATGAATTCCCGTTTTTTTTTTTTACCTAATGGGGAACAGTTTCCCAGTCCCCATATGGGAAAATTTTCTTTATAAAAATCTGTGACTGTGGTTGGGTAGGGGTTAAGGTCATAGTTAGCATTAGCATTTTTCCCATAGAAATGAATGAGCGGTCCCCAAAAAGATATGATTACACGACTGTGTGTGTATTAGTTTTATATTACATTGTGGGGACCAAATGTCCCCCTCAGTATAATAAAAACCTGTTTTTTTGACATTGTGGGGACCATTTTTCAATTCATTTTTCAGATTTGTGAATGCAATCAAAAGAGTATAAATGCCAAAAGTCTTGTACTTTGTTTGGTTACTTATGGTTAAGGTTAGGGCTGGGTGGGGGTTAAGGTCGTCATGTTGGGATTAGGGTTTTCTCCATAGAAATGAATGGAGAGTCCCCACAAAGATATAATTATGAACCTGTGTGTGCTTTGGTGTGTGTTTATGTATCATGAATATATTACATTGTGGGGACCAAATGTCTCACAATGTGATACAAGCCTGTTATTTTGACCTTGTGGGGATATTTTTTTTTTTATTTTTCCCACAAAGGGAAAGCCAGTCTTTAAAAATCTATGAATGCAATCTAAAAACTAAAACTGCCAAAGCTCTTGTATTTTGTTTGGTTATTCAGTCTGCGTGTGCTTGTGTGTGAGTATGTGCATGTCAATGTGAATGTGTCTGTGTGTGTTTGCATGTAAGCATGTGTGTCAGTGTTTCTGCATGTAAGCATGTGTGTCAGTGTTTCTGCATGTAAGCATGTGTGTCAGTGTGTACTGTATGTCTCAGGCCTGCAGGAAAGGGTTCTGAAGCTTGTGTAATGACATGATATTGTCATTTAACTGCTATCTTGATAGTAACTATGGATGAAAATGTAATTTCCGCTGCTAATGTCTGTGCTGATTCCTCCTGCAGATTTTGCCCCATGGTTTTCACGGCCAGCTGGACTTATTACAGCCTTATTTAACTGCGGTAAGTGTCACGAAGCACTATCCCAGTGTACGGGACACTAAAACTGCGAAACGCCGCCATGCCAGGGACCGGAAGAACTCGCTGTGTTCAGAGATCAGCTGGAGCCTCTTCAGCCTGTCAGATGCTGCCATTTGTTTGCTGTGGGTCTATGATGTGCATCACCTGTGTTTTCAGTTATTAAAAAGCCCCTGGTCCATCTTCCTCACTCAGCTCATCCTGCCTGACACACAGTATGGACCACGATCGCACCCTGGACCAGGGAGTCACCTGTCAGACTCATATAAACTGCTCACAGACACGTAAACTGCTCACAGACCGGAACACATATAGGAAAGGCATGCACACCCCACACAAACTGGGACGCCTAGAGGAGAGAGATTCAAACTGCACACAGACTGGGACACCTAGAGGAGTGAGACATAATCTGTACACAGACCAGGATACCTAGATGAGAGAGATGTTATCTGCACACATACTGCGATACCTAGATGAAAGCGACGCAAACTGCACACAGACCGGGACACTTAGATGCGGGAAACGTGAATTGCACACAGACCGGGATACCTAGATGAGAGAGACAAAAACTGCACACAGACCGGAACACCTAGAGGAGAGAGTCGCAAACTGCACACAGACTGGGACTACTGGAGGAGATCAATACAAACTGAACATAGAGTGAGCCAAAGCCAAGAGGTTGCAAGGCCTCGGCTGTGCACCCAGGCTGCCTGTGTTCCTGTACACTAAACGCTTCCGGAAAGACATCAGGCTGCCGTCGATAAAAAACCTGGTGCTCCAGAGAATTCCATGCCTGTCGTTTGGTGCTGCTTCCCACGCAGATAAAGCATTTGTCTCATCCTGCAGGATTATCTCCGGAATGTAGCTCAGGCTGTGGCGCCCCAGACGCAGGGCCACGTCAGCATCGAGGTGGTGAGTCGCCCTAGTAGGCTGGTGGCTTGTTCACTGGCAAACGAAATTCCTAAGTAAAGTGCAGGTCATTAAATTTAATGTGGCTCACTTAAAATTCTAAAATGGTAAATATCAGCTCTAGTATTAGTCTAATTATCCCATATATCCAACGCAGAGTGACCTGATCTTAGAGCATTTATACCAGTTTTCTTCCTCCGTTTTGTAAAGGTTTGTTTAGGTACTAGTGATTGACTTCGACTCCCAGTATGTGCGGCCCACATCATGCAAACCCATCAAAGAGTGTTTATGTAATTAAACATAAACCCTAGAGAAGTCTTGCCCTTGTGCCATTGCTCTGCATCTTCAGTAGTGCAGAAAAGTGTAATTTATGGCAGTGCATTGCAGATGATGTCATTGGATCCCTCAGCTGATGTACATAATGTACCAGGGGTAATTTTATTCTTAATATCAGAATCACTTAGGGGTACTCAGGGCCTCCAACATTCAGCCCTTAGATTAGTACATCAGAAAGGCTGTTTGCAATCAGTGGGGATCCTTTGTGCATGCCTCACAAGCACCGTGTGCAATCATCCCCGGCGTCACCGTGCTAAGTGTAATCAGCCTCCTTTTTGATCATTCAGGTCATCATCCAATAATGATGTGGACAGTAAAACAATGATGGTAGACTGGCTTCAGACATAGCCTGAAGAGAGACGGCATAAACCTAGTGTAGCAGCCCTGCTTGAAAATGTGTCACAGATGACCAGCACTGAACAAGGCCATCAAGGAACACCCAGCATGGTCCAGGGGCTTACCCTCTGGGTCTCAAATGCCTGGCTGTCTGTAAATATTAGTAGGAAATAGAGTGAAGGTAAACGAGTGCAAGGCAACTAACTGTGGGCCTCTTTGTGAAAAACGAGGTGCTCGCATGATGAGTACCTTGTGAGAGACTGACTTCAGGCCCTGGGGTGACTCAGATTCATTGGGTGTGTTGAGTACCTTGTGAGAGACTGACTTCAGGCCCTGGGGTGACTCAGACTCGTTGGGTGTGTTGAGTACCTTGTGAGAGACTGACCTCATGTTTCATGGCATTTGTGTAGTTTGGTGCAAAACGTAAGTGAACCGTATAAGGTTTCCATTCATTTCAGGGGTACGCTGGCATCAAATCTAACGCGTCGTTCTCGAAATAGAAATATTGCGAGGAAGGGAAAAAGAGCAATGCTTCTAGATTTTTTTCTATGTGCTATGAGCTGTGAATAATAAGCATGAAAATGGCTGCCCCACATTCATAACACAGAAACAAGGCTGGTCTACGATGGGCTGGGTCCCAGGGTGCCACCTGACTTCTGTGTGTGGAGACAGATTCTAAGCTCTCTGTGACCCAGTACTGCATAAGGGGTTATGGATGGATGGATGAAGCGCTGAAAAGTAGCAGGGTGAACATAGAGCTCCAGTCTTGATAACCTGATAAAATGTAGAAGTACAATGTAGAATTAAATAAAAGCCAACAATAAATGCATATGTCTCACCCTTATCTAATTACTTAAGTGAGCAGATGCTTTTATCCAAAGTGACATACGTTTTTGAGAAAGAAGGGTCAGACAATCTCTAGAGCAACTGGCGTTTAAGGGTCTTGCTCAAGTGCCCAGCAATAACTTCAGTCTGCTGACCCTGTGATTTTAACCAGCGACCTTCTGATCACAGGCACAGAGTCCTAACCCACTGAGTCACATACCACCCTCATTTAGCTTTAGAACCTTTAGTAGTTTAGTGACCTTTGCACCTTTTAAATTACATCATTGACAGGGTGAGGTATTTCTTTTCACATTCCTTGTTCTTTCTTATTCTCCAGATCTATCCAGCAGAACTTCCACCACAGAACCGGGTAAGTCTGCGATCCAGTGTCAGGACAAATAGCACGTGAATATGATTTATATGCCTTTTTATTAACCAAACATTTTCACACATGTGGCTGACAATTCATAAACAAAGCCCATTCTGTAAACAGCAGACAGCATTTTCAATACGGAAACACCTGGCCAACACATTGCTTTCATTTAATCATCATTATTGAACAGAGAATAACACAATATCAAGGTTTCCCTCAATGTGTGTGTTGTTTTTTTCCTAGCAATTAAATAAACCTGAAAAACACCCCCAGCAATATAAATCACCTGGGATCAGCTATCTTGTCGATTTGGAGTTTTTAATTAAACACAAGATTCTTGTTTCAGATAATCAGTGTAAGAGCTTTGGTACCATTTATTACTATGCAACTCAAACTTAACTGCGGTATGATTAACAAAACAATTCCTTGTTAGAAGTGAGAACAGCAGAATAAATACCTGACTTAAGGCAAAACAAAACTGAGATTTTGATAATGATGCAATAACTTTCCTTTCTTGCATAATTTAAGCCTAAATTGTGTTGGTATTAGTAATATGAAAGTGAATTGGTGGGAACCTGATTCCTATATCTTATATTTATTGTAATAATAATAATAATAATAATATATTTCAGGAAATCCGTTCTGCAGATACTGTCCCAGGGGAAAGCTGTCGTACCGGCCCAGCTACTAAATAATGAACTTGGAACAGCAAACCCATAACAGGCACCAGGATCAGCGATATACTCCTCACCCACAGCTCAGTTAAAGGTGTACGCACACGAATATATGTCAGAAGCAATAGGAGCCACTTATGTCATAACTCATGCAATCATTTCCCTTTTACTATACGCTTTTCTGCTTTTAATATATATTAGTCAATAACTGCACTCACCAAAGGTATTTCTTTTAATAAATGTAGAATTTTATTGAGAATGTTACTTATTCTGGAAATCAATGTACCCTGTGTACACTGTGGACAAATAAAGCACAGTAGCTTGTACTGCTGTTGTATTGTGATTAATCGATTGGTTTCCTCAGCGGATTTTTTTTTTTGTTCTTGCACACACCGTGAAGAAGAGAAGAAACGGAGAGCCTTCTGGCTTCACTGTCATGTGACTAGATAAACAAAAGTGTAATAAATGAATAGCAGCGCAAAGCCGTTCCCCATGAGATATAACAGAAAGCTGCATGGTAAGGCTGCGGATTACGGGCCAAAAGCAATATCTGGCTAATATTTAGGCAGAATAGCAATACACGGTCTCAGTACTTTCTATCAAGTGGGGTACAGTAAATGTTGAGTTGTAAATGTAAGCCACATGTGAGATGCCCATCCATTTTCTATACCTGCTTGGCCCACTTAGGAATCCAGAGCCTATGGGTGCAAGGCAGGGAATAACCCAGCAAGGTGTTCACACCGCTGGACAATTTGGCCAGTTTGGTCTGATTCACTAGTGCATGTTTTCGGACTGTAGCGGGAAACCAAAGAACTTGGAGGAATCATGGGAGGAACATGCACACTTCACACACATGGAGCCTGGCCAGAGACTCAAACCCCAGGCCCAGAGGTGTGAAGCATCAGTGATAACCCCTGTGCCACTCCATGTGGGACATCACACACACTTATTAAAATAGAGGGTAATGCTTTACATTAATTGCACTTTCATAATGCCTTTATTATACATTCATAGGACATTCAGTGCACCTTCATAATGCATTTATAGAACATTCATAAGCAGCATGTAAGTATATCTTGACAACTTTAATATACATTAGTAATGAACAATATGATTATAATGTTTGTTATCATATAATGCTTGCTATTAATGTGTATTAAAGTTCTTGAGGTGTTAGGATATACGTCCATGTACATGGTGCTTATGAATGTTCTATGAAGGCATTAAATTGCATGAAATTAAATTAATTAAATGCATGAAAGTGTTAAAGTGTTACCCAACAGAGTAATGCAAATACAACTATTCAGTGTAGAATTTTTCTTTATTCCAAACAGAAGAATTGAAAAATCAAGACAAAATAAATCATGCCTATATCTGTGTGCCATGGCTCAAATAAAGCAGCTGCAACGAGAGTGCTTCACTCCACTATGTCCACCAACAGACAATTTTTTAGGTTTTAAGTTTAGTTTATGACATTGCTCTCAAAACACAAGGTGGATGTTTAGGGACACAAAACAGTCTAAATCTAAAACCTATTTGGCAAATGGCTCTAAAAACGGAAACCTGACGGCCCGTTGATAGCGTGCTTAATAACTGGAACGATCCTCATTCTAAGGTATTAACCTTCAATAAAATAAATATTGCAAATTCATCCATCTTCTTCTGAAACCGCTTGTCCTATTCAGGGTTGCGGGAGGTCCGCAGGGGGGTTCAATAGTTTTGACCTCTGAGCAGTCTGACAATTTTTTAAAAACAGAATGAACCAAGTTACAAAGATTCCTCACATTTCCCTTCTATCAATTTCCCTGTATGACATTAACTGAATGCTTTGGTTTTAGCTGTGAATTTTGGGATTCACTGAAAGTCACATCCTAAGCTCTACAATCTGAAAGGAATACTATAGGTCCCTATTCAAAATCCTTGCTCATACTATTTTAACGCACAGTAAAAATTCTAAACAGCATTGTCTCATCCTGTGTTCCCTTTGTAAATATTTCAACTTAAATTTGATATACTGTCCAGCCCTACTCCATTGGACCTACAGCATTAATCTCGTTCTGGTTTTGTAGAAGTCTCTGGACATCTCAAGTCAAACTACTGTAAGATGACTGTCTCTGTATGATTCTGCTTTTAGGTCCTAGACAGGTAGAGCAAGAATTCAAGAATCTGCTTTGTTGTTGTATCATCAACTGAATCATTTGATGTTATGATTTTTTATTGCCAAACCAGGACATATTTCATCACAACCTCCATTTGATAGAACATTCCCATCCATTCATCCATACATACATACATCTACCCATCCATCCATTTTCCAACTGCTTACCCAATACATGGTCACAGAGAGAACATTACTGAAACTCCAACTTTTGAGGAAATGATCAGTGTATATATATTCACTGGCCACTTTATTAGGTATATCCGTTCAAATGCTCATTGAAGCAAATATCTAATCAGCCAATCATATGTCAGCAGCACAAATTATACAAATCATGCACATACAGGTCAGGAGCTTCAGTTAATGTTCACATCAAACACCAGAATCTGGAAGAAAGGTGATGTAAGTGACTTTGAACGTGGAATGGTTGTTGGTGCCAGATGGACCAGTATGAGTATTTCAGAAACTGCTGATCTACTGGGATTTTCACCCACAACCATCTCTAGGATTTTCAGAGAATGGGCCAAAAAAGAAAAAAACATCCAGTGAATTGCTGTTCACTGGGCAGAAATGCTTTGTTGATGCCAGAGGTCAGAGAAGAATGGCCAGACTGGCTCAAGCTGATGAAAAGGCAATAGTAACTCAAATAACTACTTGTTACAACCAAGGTATGCGGAAAAGCATCTCTGAATGGACGAGATGCCAAACCTTGACCTGGACTACAGCAGCAGAAGATCATACCTGGTGCCACTCCTGTCAGCTAAGATCAGGAAACTGAGGCTACAGTTGGCACAGGCTCACCAAACTTGGACAATGGAAAACTGGAAAAATGTAGCCTGCAACATTTTGCTGCAGCATGCAGGTGGTAGGGTCAGAGTTTGGTGTAAACGACCAAAAAAGCATCCATCCTGCCTCATATCAACAATTCAAACTGGTGCTGCTAGTGTAATGGTGTGGGAGGATGTTTCTTTGACAACCTGGGTCCCTTAGTACCAACTGAACATCTTTTAAATACCACAGCCTACCTGAGTATTGTTGCTGACCATGTCCATCCCTTTATGACCATGGTGTACCAAGCTTCAAATGGCCACTTCCAGCAGGATAATGTGCCATGTCACAGAGCTCATATCATCTCAGTCTGGTTTCCTGAACATGACAATGAATTGATTGCACTCAGATGGCCTCCGCAGTCACCAGATCTCAATCCTACAGAGCACCTATGGGAAGCGGTTGAACGGGAGATTCACATCATGAAGGTGCAGCCAACAAAGCTGCATCAACTGCGTGATGCTATCATTTCAATATGGACCAGAGCATCATGTTGAATATCCACCACAAAATAATAAGGCATTTCCAAAGGGGGGTCCAACCCAGTACTAGCAAGGCCTACATACTAAAGTGGCCAGTTAGTGTATTTTAACATTTTCTTTAATAATCTGATGGCAGGTCTATAACACATACGTTTGCACTACAATGATTGATGACCTGAGTAAAATAAAGTTTAGGTCAGATACTGAGGATGATGTCATGGCATTACACCCTTTAGCCCTGCCCACACACAGTCATCATCGCCGTCCCATTCCAGGACACCAATTGCATGATTCTTTCACCAGTCTCTTAGTATCTGCTTAAGCATTTAAAGCCATGTGCCTTCACAATAGTTGTGAAGACTTGTCTCTTGCCTGAGTTGTGGTCTGACTCTTATGACTTTCTTGTGTTTGACTCCCGTTCTGTGTATTCCAGCTTCGATTCTGGATTTATCCCTTGGTACTCTGTTTTCACCTGACTAATGGGTTGGGAAATTGGATTTGTGTTTCATCCTTTGAGAACATCCTGGCACTGAGGTTCGTATTGTTCGGAGGCCTGCTAGCCAAACACCACTGCAGGGCTGCCGTTGCATGGTCAGTGTTACGCCACACCCTGTATCATGGCTGTGCATGGTTTATGTTGCAGGCTAGTGGCGACACCACGCCGTGCAAATTTGGTCCAGTGAACACCTCCCTACTGCCCAATGTGACAGCCACGAGTTTGAGAGAAGCTGGGAATCTTCTAACCCTATTAGGACCGGCTCACTGCAGAACAGGAGATGTTCACACTGCCAACCCGAACCTCCGTCTCACCTCAGATGCCACCAGGCACGATTCACTGCATCATTTTTATCGGGCTGCCTGATCTGCGGGCCTCTCCGGCGTGGGCGGGGCTCTCTGCCGGGGGTTGGTCGGCCCACGGCCGCCTGGGGTCCTGGGGGCCCAGGCCTTGGCTCGTGCGGGAATGGCCGTCCCCTTGTGGGGTCGGCTGCCTGTTGCCTCTGGTCCTCTGGGGCTCATGCCCTTTTGGCTGTGGGGGCTGCGTCTGGGACCTCCCTCCTCCTCCGACTGAGGTGGGGGCGCGGCTGTCATTGGGATGTGGGGCCCCAGCTCTTCCGTGCTCAGGGGAGTTTGCGGGTCTCCTGGGCCTGTCTCCGCCGGCCTCTGGATCTTGTGGGGCGTGGTTGCGGCCTCCCACCCTCGCCAGTACGTTCCAGGTTGAAAACACATGCACACAACACACGCACACATGCCCGCACACCTCGCCTACACAGATGAACATGCATGAACATACGCTTACACGCACCTCTCCAAGCACACACAACGATTTTGTATGTTTGTATATCTTTATTCTTTATTTTTGTTTGTGTTTATGTGTTTATCCATTTTTGCGTTTCTTTCAGATGCTGTTGATCTTTTGCCTTTTTTTCCTCTCCTTTACAGATGCTGCAACTGGCGGCCTGTTATGTGCTACTTACCTTACTCCTATCTTTCTTAGTTTATCACTCTCACTTTTCTCCTTTTCTTTTTCTCTCTCTCTTTTTTCCTTCATCTGTCCCTCCTCTTCAGTCATCTCGGCCACTGCAATATTTTACATGTGCTAAAAATAAAATAAATAAATAAAAAGAAATTGATCAACATGAGGAGCCTATATAGAGTTTATAGAGCTCCTCATGGTAAAGCAAGCATGTTTGGCACAGCAGTGCAGTAATGGCAGGTCAACGGGTGAGGTGGCATTGGAGTTATGGGTTCCTAAGGCTCACTGATGTGCATGGGGTCAGTAGGCTAGCCTGTCCATGACAAGAAGAGACGGAAGATCTACTGCAGCATAAATTGCTGAAAAAGTTCATGCTGACTGTGTTAGAAAGGTCTCAGAAGACTCAGTGCTTTGTAACTTGCTGTGTTTAAGGCTGCATAGTTGCAGACAGGTCAGAATTCCCATGCTGACCCCTGTCCAACACCGAAGGCACCTAACAATGGGCACGTGAGTTTCAGAACTGCACAATGGAGCAATGGAAGAAGGTGGCCTGGTCTGATGAATCACTATTTTTTGTTGCAACATGTGCATTGCATGGGTCTCTGTGTGGGGCTTACTTGGGGGAGAGATGGCACCAGTAAGCAAGCTGGCGGAGGCAGTGTGATGCTCTGGGCAATGCTCTGCTGGGAAACCTTGGGTCCTGGTATTCATGTGGATGCTACTTTGACATGTACCACTTACTTAAACATCATTGAAGACCAAGTAAGCCTCATCATCACAATGGTAATCCCAGATGGCAGTGGCCTCAACAGGACAATGCACCCTCCCACACAGCAAAAATTGTTCAGGGATGATTTAAGGAACATGAAAAGATTTTGAGCTATTGACTTGACCTCCAAATTTCCCAGATCTCAATACAGGATGTGCTGGGCAAACACGTCCAATTCACCGAGGCCCCAGCTTGCGACTTACAGGACGTAAAGCATCAGCTGCTAATGTCTTGGTGCCAGATACCACAGGGCACCTTCAGGTGATGCCTCAATGGGTCAGAGCTGCTTTGGTTGCATGAGGGGAACCTGCACAATATAAGTCATAATATTATGGCTGATCAATGTATAGTTCTGGGGTCTTTATAGTTATCAATTGGCACAGAAAGTTTTATTAGAAAACTTACTGTAATATTAATACACCATGCAGGTTTAAAACAGATGTCAAAAATGCTCTAGAACAATCCTTCATCTGTAAATGTAAATATAAATGTAAATACACACAGAAGCAGGGTGGGAATACCTTCGTCCAGAGCAAACTGATTAGTGCGCAAATTTAAGCTGACCTGTCTAGACCACCTTAGCTAAACATACTCTGCACTAATACTTAAAGGCATTAGTATTGTTACAGAGGAAAATATGAGATACCTAATCCATTTGGCTAAAGCTGAATGTCACCCAGTGTTTGTGTTTGATGTCCAATAACAGAATCATACTGTGCAGAAATATGGACAGCAGAGGACTTCAGACAGGGTAAAGATTCAGCAAGTGGATGTAACGTGAGCAACCTCCTCAGCGGTGCAGGTCAAAGGTCAGAGGTCACAGCGCTTTACCATTAAACATGTCAGAGGTACAGTCGCATGCGGTTCTTGCAATGAGCATCCAACTAAAAAGACCAGCGCTTGCCAGGAGCAGCCAAAGGCCAATGGTGACAAAAAATTAAACAGAACAACAACATGACTCGTGTAAAATGTAACGTCAGCAGCGGCTTTTTCTTTGATGTGTGTGTTTCTTTGAAGTGTGTGAAGCAAATGAGAGCACATGTGAGGCGTGTCCAAGGGAGCATGAGATGGTGTAAAGCCAGCCAGGCTGCAGCTGCAGCTCGAGGGAGGGTGAGATGGTGTAAAGCCAGCCAGGCTGAAGCTCCAGCTCTGGCTCACCAGTGAAAACCGCCTGCAATCAACAAGAAATTCAGTGACTTAGAAAACCAGTCTGTGCAAAATATCCACTTGTGGGGATGGACTGAGAGAAATTTGGAGAAATTACTAAGGTACAGGATATGTATCGCAAAATAAGACTACACGTGGTCACAGAGTAGGAGTCCGTTATCTTGGAGTACTTTATACTGGATTACTTTATCTTGAAATGCATGATTTTAGAGAACTTTATCTTGGAGTATGTTATACCGGAGTAGTTTATTCTGGAGTGCTTTATTCTGGAAAAATTTATCTTGGAGTATTGTATCCTGGAGAGATGTGACTTGCCAGGTCTGCTAACCAAATATCTGTTTTAGTAATCCTACTACATTTCGCCCTCATTGTAGACTCAATGGGGCGGTCAGGGCTTAAACCCCGCAAGGCAGAGTGATGAAAGGGCAGCCATGTTTTTCGCATGCTAACCATTAGCACTCGGTGAAACATAGCAAGCAATTACTATACAGAGCAAAGAAGCTGTTTTTTCCCACAGCTGATGTCTGTTTAAAACATGGGCCAGCTGATCAGATACCGCTGACGTGTGTGATCTGGAAGAGGAGGGCCAAGACCCCACTTATGCCCTATAATAATATGTTAACATTTCTAAGGTGCCTCTAATGCCACAGACAGAGAAGAATGTGAGATTCCAGCAATGATAATTAAATCTGACAGATTCACAGCTTCCCTTCCTTTTGAATTTCCGCCTCACACATTGCATCACATCGCATTCGCTATGTTAGGACAATACATTTTAGAAGCATACTGAGGTCTTATCAAATCTTTACGAGTGTGATATCGATGTACTTTCACCTCATCTAGTATAATGTTCAGACTGGAACTTGCCTTCTTTCCATTTGTGCTAATATCAAGACTGTTGATTATTCAAAGTACATGACAATACAACCATTTACTTAGTCATTAATTAAGAGAGAATTGGGGTAAACTTACATATGCACTTTAAATTCTATACAGCACAGATTTCAATTGTGCTCCGTAAGATCACTAGAGGGGGTTGTTTGGCCCGACTAATCAAGCGAGACACTGACGTGGCGTAAATCAAAGCAAAGACAGAGGCTCGACTTGCTTTGTGCGGCTTTTCAACGATCCTGAACGGCTATATCTGCTATAAAATACTGTACATTATTGGTTCTTATAAAAATCATTCTGCAGCCACGTTACTATTGGCAACACGCATTGAGCTATTATGTATGAAGCTCGCAATTAAAGGATGGAAAGTGTGAGATATATAACAATCGATCAAATAAAATGGTTATAAATAAAAGAAAACATAAAAGTGCCAATGGTTCTATAAACAGAATTATAAAGTCACAGCATTTGATGAATGCACTGTGGGATATTCTGGTGCTGGCACAGGAAGAGCAACAGAGTGACACGGGTGGGTTGGGCTCTGAACCAATGCCCACATGGATGCAGGAGGACAGCATCTGCGGCCGCTGCCTCATTACTCCAAGCCCTGGATTGTGAAGCATGTTGCATGCCATGCTGTCCATGGGAGAGGGGAGCTGCTTATTGCCTGCCACTATCTTACAAAATACGTTGTCACCCCTGTTACCACCCCTCATCGATACGTGGTCCATGGATCTGCACCGATCCCCTCCCCCAGTTGCTAAGATTTATTGCCCCCTCACACCACGCCTTAGTTGGAAGTCTTTAGCCTCTCGTTTACCACATTGTTTGTAATTCTCTCTCATTTGTCTTTTGGTTATGGGCCCCAGAAACAGCAAACCCATCTCTGGCCACCCCCATAAATAAACTGCAACTCTCCATCCATCCATCCATCCATCCATCCATCCATCCATCCAAATGCTCATTCAGTACAGGTCTGTAGGAAGCCTGAAGGAGGCAGGAGAAACACACACCTGGATGACAGTCTATCACAGGGCACACACACACACACACACACACACCATCATCATCACACTCTGAGTGAATAAAAGCAGTGTAACATGGTGGGAACATGCAAGAAGATAGAAGCAGGAGTCACAACCATGGTCACAACCATGATTCTGCTCATCCTCACAGAAACATGGACTCACAGCATGACTCAGAACATGTAACAACCTTCCTGATATAACAAACTCCAACAGGGACGTTCCTCAGTGACGGTTTTGTTGCTGCTGATGTCACCTGTGTGGATCTCGGGGCCTTATAAGAGTACCCTGCCCCCACCTTCCAGATCCCAGCCCTCATATCGCTCATAACAGTAGTGCTACTTTAAAGGGCAGCCCTTATGACCCCCCCAGTGCCTGCCTGAACCCCCCCCCCCCCATATCTGTGTGTCAGGCCAGTTGGTTAC
>JAODLD010000113.1:31155755-31174363 GCA_026781065.1 Mormyrops boulengeri
GTGTGTGTGTGTGTGTGTGTGTGTGTGTGTGTGTGTGTGTGTGTGTTTGTGTGTGTGTGTGTGTGTGTGTGTGTGTGCGTGCGTGCGTGTGTGTGTGTGTGTGTGTGTGTTTACAGACCCGAGCTCCAATTGTGATCTGGCCTGAAGGACAGTTACAACAGGATCAGGATGGCATGACAAGGAATTTCAAAAGAATTTTGTTTCACTAGAGCTGCATGACACTGGAAAAAATTCAAAAATTGCAATGTGATTTTGTTGCAATAAATATTGGAATATTTATAAAGCAAAAACAGAGTTTAAAATAAATTTCTCACAAACCCATCTAGGAGGGATTTAAAGAGAAAGGATAAAAATGATTATGATTATCTTAAAGAATGCATGCAGTGCTCATGCAGAACCAGCAGAGCGTAAACTTTAAACTGATTTTTTTAAAACATATACTAGATAATCTTGTAAAGGAATAATCATTTAAATTGCAAAGCTTGCTAAGTTTTTCTTTTCTATGGCAGAGTAAAGCCTGTCTGAAAAATACCCCACCTTGTGTTGTAATATCATTCACCCCCAGTACCAGTTTTTTACGCCAGTGGAAAACCAGCACAAAGAAGTACCACACTTTGGATACTGTACTATTTTGAGGTACCAAAAGGATGTTAGTTGGTGCAGTGGAAAAGTGCCCTAAGTCCTGTAAGTTATCAGGTGGGGCCACCACGGCTCAGACTTCGCCCAGCACATCCCACAGTTCCCACATCCCACACGTTCAATCAGATTGAGATCTGAGGAATTTGGAGGCCAAGTCAACACCTTGAACTCTTTTTCATGTTCCTCAAACCGTTCCTGAACAATTTTTGCAGTGGGACAGGACACATTATCATGTTGATGGAGGCTACTGCCATTGGGAAATACCGTTCTGAGAAATTCAATTCAATTCAATTCAATTCAATTTTTATTGTCATTAGCATATTGTGGGGGCACGTGTAAATGAAAAGTGGGTTACGGCTTCATCAGAGCAGGCGAGACATAGGGGGGCAGGGGAGGTGGAGGGAGGGAATATGCATAGATTAGACATATGTTACGTACATTAAACATAAATTATACATACATACATACATACATAAATTTTATATGAATTATACATACATACATAAATGACACATACATTACCAACAAGCAACACAAAGTAGACATAAGTTGCAGATAAAATAGTGGAAATTGGGGGGGGGGGGGGCGTAAATATGGTGGATAAGAAGAGTTTAGTGTTCAGTGAGGGAAGAAGCTGTTTGTGAGCCTGCATGGGGTCTCTGCAGAGCAGATACTCTGCTGGTTAGGATACTTTCAATAGTGCAGCGGTAGAAGGTGGAGAGGATTTTGGGAGACAGGCGTTGTGCTTTTTAAACGAGGAAGTGTATGTTATTCGTCCAGAAGAGGCGCTCGCTGATGTGTACTCCAAGGAATTTAAAGCTGGATACACATTACACTCTGACCCCGTTGATATATATGGGGGGATAGCAGCAGCTTTCGGACTTCCTGAAGTCTTCAATCAGCTCCTAAAGAGGTGTACTTGGTCTTCAACAATGTTTAGCTAGGTGGTACGTGTCAAAATAACACCCGCATGAATGCCAGGGGCCAGGGTTTCCCAGCAGAACATTGCCCAGAGAATCACATTGCTTCCCTCAGCTTCCCATCTTCCAATAGTGCATCCTGGTGCCATCTCTTCCCTAGGTAAATGACACACACACCTGGCCGTCCACATGATGCAACAGAATATGTGACTCATCAGCCCGGGCTCCATAGTCTAGTTCTGTTGCTCATGTGCCCATTGTAGATGCTTTAGGCTGTGGAAAGGGAACAACATGTGTTTCTTTGATAGACAGCATTAAATTTTTCAGCAATTTGTGCTATGGTAGTTCTTCTGTGGGACTGGATCAGACAGACTAGCCTTCGCTCCCATGACCTCATCACCAGTTTACTGGTTGGTCTTCCTTGGACCACTTTTAGTAGGTACTGACCACTGCAGTACGAGAACATCCTGCTTTAGTCTTCAGAATTTGGTTCTTGTCAAAATCACTCAGATTCTTACATATATACCCATTTTTCCTGCTTCCAACACATCAACTTCAAAATCTGACTGTGCACTTGCCTAATACATAATGGTACCCTTGACAGGTGCCATTGTAACGAGATAATCAATGTTATTCACTTCACCTGTCAGTGGTTTTAATGTTATGACTGATCGGTGTATTTCTTAAATAAAACATCTACATGTTTATTTTATATTACTCTCTATTATACTATACAGTATACTCAGCAATACTACAAAAAGCCATAGTTTTGGATGGATTACACATGAACTGTATCTGCATTGGCAGGAACCACACTGAAAGGGTGCTTTTTAAGTTACTGACTGGTCATGACTAACCCTACCTCTCTCTTTTTCTCTCTCTCTCCCCAAACTGTTATGAAGCTTTGTGAAATGTTCTGAGCCAGGACAGGGAACCAAATGCACCAAAATGCAGGAGAATTCTATCCTGATCAATTATGTTAGGGTGACAACTCATTAATAGGGCAGAGGGCGATTTAGTACGCTGTCATAATCCTGATTTTTTTATTCATTGTTATGCCCAGTTAACATGGAATGATAAAAACTGTTTCTAGTAACAGAAATCTTAGAGAGTATGTGGAACATGAAGGGAAGGTCCAATATCCAATTCAGAATCTTTCATTATCAGGAAACATTTGGCTCTTACAATGTCTTTGGACCTTTGGATGATCTTGGCACATCATATGGATTTCACTGAACGTTTTAAACAAACATGCAATTCACTTCGCTACTGCATTTAACAACATATGACATTCCTTGTTGATCTGCGCCAAAAAAGCTTTCTGGTTTGAGGACCCGATGTAAAAAGCTCAAAGCCAGTCGCATAAGTAATTACAGCTGATGTGCTGGAAAAGTAAATACTCATTTGCATATTACAGGAAAGTCAGCAGGAAGTCCTCCAGTCCCTGGGCTTCTCCCTGGGATCCTTTATGTCCCTCCTTCAGTCATGCTGATCTCATGAATCTGGAAAAGCCTGTATGCTGCGCGTGTAAGTGTAAGCCGCACTGTAACTCTGCCTGACTCTACTCCCTGCAGAGACTTTAAAGACCCCATATGATATGTGTGTATGAGCGTAAGCCGTCCTGTAACCCTGTCTGACTGTACACACTACAGAGGCTTTAAAGGGGCCTTAAGATGTGTGTATGTGTGAGCGTGACAATGTCCTATAACCCTGCCTGACTCTATACCCTGCAGAGACTTTAAAGATCCCTTATAATGTTTGTGTGTGACCGTAAGCCGTCCTGTAACCCTGACTCTAGAGGCCTTATGGTGTGTGTGTGAGTGTGACAATATCCTGTAACCTGGTCTGACTTTACAGCCTGCACTTTTTTAATGAATAGACGGATGAGCCTTAAAGGACAGGAACTCCTTAAGGCTAAATGGCTGTAATTGGTTTGATAGAGATGCAGGAGTCAGGGGAGACCCCGTATCACAGCCATGAAAAAGATCCTGGTCAAGATTCATTAATCCTGACGGATACGTAGTGCCCTGAAAAAACAGAACACACTACAAATCACAATCTTCTGATGCCTAAACCTGCCCTGTGTCTCTCCTACTCCTGCATATATATTATTTTACTGAGTTTTCTAGTTAAGCAGGACATCCTCCACGTACACAGAAATGGACACTTGATCCCTATTGGGTCCATAAAACCATATATAAACGACACCGGTGTTATTTGTTTGTGTCAGTGAAGGTATGCTGTAAAAACTGTGTCATAAATTTAGGCAGGGCTGGCAGCACAAAACAAGCTCTACTTCTGTTTAAGTGGCGTCTTCCATTACACTCACTCTTCGTCACTGCATTATCGCTAATCAGGAGGCCGTTTTATGAGTTACCTGCCTTTGACTAGCCAGCTATTCTTTTACAGTGACTGAGAGCTTTTCACATGTTTACCATCCTAACAGGTGCTGCTTGGGCTTGGCTGTCATGTTCTGATGACCTAAGACAGTGGCTCAGTACGCGAGGCCACACCTGTCGAGGGTCGGGGGTTCATTTTCCTCTTGACAGTTCTCTGCAATACTTCACACAGCTCTCTACAATACTCTACATGGCTCTCTACAATCCTCCACATAGCTCTCTACAATACTCCACACAGCTCTCTACAATCATCTTCACAGCTCTCTACAATACTCTACACAGCTCTCAACAATACTCCACATTTTGGTCTATGATACTCACCTAATTACTTTTGCCACCTCTGCTGTGTGTGTATGTGTGCGTGCATGTGTGTGTGTACATGTGTGTGTGGAGTTAGCATGTTTTCCCTGTGTTGTGCGGGCTCTCTCCTGCTATGCCATGACAAGCTGGGCTGACTAGCATCTTTAATTGTTTGTAGTATATGATGACGAGTGTCTGTTCTGTTATGGACAGGCATTCCATCCAGGGTGTCCCCTTCCCTGACCCCTGTGATGGACAGGTGTCCCATCCAGGCTGCCCCCTTCCCTGTCCCCTGTGATGGACAGGTGTCCCGTCCATGGTGTCAGATATAGAAGGTGATAAAACTTCCGTTTTCCAACATAAGTAATATAAGGAAATAAATGTCTTTACAAGGTTCCCTCATACCAGTTGTGAAAGACTCCAAATTCAACGGCCTGGAAGAAGTGCCTATAGACATGCATTATATATTATAGATGCTAAAAGTCACTAAAAATGCACCATGGACTATTTTAACTGGAAACTTGTGTACCTGATTCAAAGAAGTATTTAACCTCCTTGATGTAGGACTGTTTTATTTTCCCGATCTTTATGTATTATTCATTGTAAAATGTGGCCTATTTTTAGAGGTTGCATTCCATTTGACGTCCCACACTTGTTTTTATTTATCTAATTTTATCTGCCTTTCATCATTGCAGCTTACAACTGTCATCGTAATTTCTGCTGAGATACTTGGTTCCTTTGTTAGAGAATAACATGAAAAGGAAATCACTCAGCACAACAGAAGAAAAGCTCTAAAAATAACAGCCTTATTGTCAACTAACTGTGTTTAATTTTCACTTCTAAATAAGTAAGATCACTGGATATAATTACTTCCTTGACCCGTCACAATAGAAAATTCTCTTTTATTAAACCTGGGATGAAATTGCCAGTGGATACGTTTCCAAGTGCTGCAATTAAACACTGTGAAAGCCAGGTATATCAGAAAGCATTTTTAAATATTCATCGTATATATGAATTATATATTGCAATATATTACACCAAAAAATATGCATTTAAATTTTGCATGAGCTTAGCGCAAGTAAGTACAATGCTCAATATTAGTGAGCAATGTTTATATAGCGATATTTTACAATGGCGCTTGGTCCTTCGTAGTGTTCAAAAGTTGCTGCCTGATTTAATGTAAAATGTTGCTGTAGAGAAGATACCTTAGGGCTGATGCACCCTTCATAGAAGCGGCCATTAATTTTCCCATTACCAACAAATATAAAGCCTTTCAAAGTAGAATACAACTTTCATAGGAAGAAATATTGCTAGACACAATCACATTAGTATAAAAGCACCTTCCTATTCTCCAGGAACCACATGAATATGTGAAATATATGAAGTCTGGATGCATTACAGTTTGCAGTGGCAACGTAAGAATGGCGATTGTAAACGGAAGGTTACTTTCCCTGTCCTTTTGGGGGAGTCGTTTTCTCAGAAGATGAATATCTGAAGAGAGGGAAGACTAAACCTTACGTGTGGAGGGTGATAACGCCTCTGAGGAAATAAAGCCTTCGCAGACGGCAGTATCTCCCATGAGCCTCTGCACCAGCTCCCGCCCAGTGACAGTAACGATGCCGTTACTGCTTTCAGGAGGTGATTGGTCGGCTTCCTCTATATCAACACGCACTAATCCATCCGTTATATCTGTTATATCCACATGTATCTGCGCCTGGATAAAATAAGTAGGACAAGTTATCCTTGTTCGTTATGACTGCGAGTGTGTGCCATTTATTTCTATGAGAAACCCTAACCCCAACCTTAACTGTAAGTTACCAAACATTTTTTTGTTTTGGCATTTTTTGTTTTATGACTGCATTTACAGATTTTTATAAAATTGAGTTGGGACTGACGAAATGCCCTCCACAATGGCATAATAACAGGTTTGTATCACGTTGTGGGGACCAAAAGTCCTTGCAATATAATACATACATGACCACACACACACACATACACACACACACACACACACACACACAGTGAAAACTACAAGCAGATTTAGATGTTGGTGGATCTATGGAGTATTTCATTTTGCTTCTCTGCATGTTTTTTCACATCTTATTACTTCACTTTTAAGCAAAAAGGGAACAAAATCTGGTTTTATTAATCTTTCAAGAAACAGCATATTATTAAATGAAGACTCACCCATGCATGTGCCTGTCTGTCTGTTTAGATCAATGATAACTTATCAAGGTGAATCAGGACGAATTGATGGATACTGACATCCTGATATTCCATATATAAACATGCATAAATAGATATATGTATCTATAAATATTAATATTCTTAAAATAAGTAATGCATACCTGTCATATGCACTATACCATTTGCTATTAAATTGTTCTCAAATATAAAACCATGAAATAGAAAATAACAGTTTGGGGAAATTTGCTAAATAAAAGATGACAGCAGTAGAGTCAGGCTTCCAATGATTTTCACATAATCCCAGGTCCTGGTCTCTGCCCAGTAAGAAATGGCTGAACAGCCAGCAAAGGTCCTGCTTTTTTGTGATACAGAGAAGCATCAGCTCTCCTGCCAAGAGCCAGAGGACTCACTCCATCCTCGAGCCTTCTGTAATGTCATGGCCTGCAGTCATAGGTGCGTTTGTGGCAGAGTGGTCTGCTCCTTAAAGACCCTCTGAATGCCAGCATTGCACCATGTGACCGGCAATCCAACCACTCACAAACCCCCTTTCACATTTAGCAAAGGGAACGTGTCAACAAAGGGCTGACTTCTACCCCACCTGCAAAGAGGAGCCGAATCTCTGAGTAAAATGACATCTTCAGGGGCTGCTCTTCATTTCAGCCCATGCAGAAAGTTCCGGAAACCTTGGAGGCGTTGAAACCGTGCTAATGACCCTGTGTAGCTTCTCAGCGTTTTGCTTCTTCAGTGAGAACATTAGCTTTATTTCAATGCTGCTTATTTTAATATTTGGATTCAATTGGATATTTTTAATCACCCAAAGATTTTATATCCAAATCCTGACTCATTGGCCAATCAAAATTTTCAGCAATGTTTTTGTTGGATAAATTAATAGCTGATATTATAATCAAAAGAAACAAAGATAATCAAGACAGGTTTGTAACACTTCAGATCAATTCTAATAAAATGATGAACATCACATCTGGAGAGTGGTTTCAAGACTGAGAAGATAGGTGCATATACACACACGCATGCACACGCACACACACACACACACACACACACACACACACACACACACACACACATATACATATACATAAACGTTCTGTCCAAATGACAACCTTCCATTGATTTCTATGGGAAAAACTCTAATCCCAATCACGACACCCTTAACCCCTACCCAGCCCTAACCTTAACCATAAGTAACCAAAAAAAATACGAGACTTCTGGCATTTTTACTTTTTTGGTTGTATTTGATTGCTGATCTTTCTGGGGACCTGAATGGTCCCCAAAATGTCAAAACAACTCTTTTTAAATTTTAATTTAAATATAATCCACACACACAGTCAAAGATTTTTTATAAAACAGAGTTTCCCCTTGTGGGGACTGAAAAAGTGGTTCCAACAATGTCAAAATAACAGGTTTTTATCATACTGTGGGGACCCACAGACACAGACACACACACACACAGACACACACACATATGCACACATACACACACACAAACACACACACAGAGGCACAAGCACATAAAAGAATCCAGCAGTATCTGGTCCCAAGGTGTATCTGGGTGTAAAAGAATTCTAAGCTGAGTATGGCAGTCAGATCTGCTCACGATATGGTGACAGATTTTCGCCTTGTCAGAAATGTTCAGTCTCTCATGGAGCGTAATGATCAAAACTGATTCTGGGCCTGGAGTCTGACAAGTTGGGCCACGAGCAAGTGAGAATAAGAAGAGGGGAAAAAAGAGTGTAAGGACAGGGTGAAGGACACGATGGAGGAGAGCCAGGCGTCAGAAAAACCTCCAATGTTATTAAAGGGCCGGTATGGCTCTTTTAATTATTCGCTTAACAGGTTGGCATGAATAATAAATCATGGATGCACTATTAAGGCATTGGTCTGGTTAAATCAGGTGTTTATGTTATGCAGGGTCACTGAGTGTTTGTTTTAAGGAGTGTGGCTTTGCTCTCAAAAACCGTTTGAAATGAAATTAATGAATCATGAAGGCATTCTTTGGGAGAGTTACACTGTAAATAAATGAACAAAGCTGAATTCAAATGTACCTAAATATATCTGAATAGAAGAAATATTCAGCCATATTAGTGAAGGCCAGGTAAATGATATTGCTCTTTGACTGTAATTCTGTGTGTCAAAATTTCTTCATTATATGAGTGTATTAACGAAGTAATGGTAATTAAATTGATTATTCATGTTTACTAAAATACTTTATCCTTTGTTGTTTACATGATCATTACTTATATCATCAAACAAATGTATACACACTTGTATCCAATTAGTTACTTGGTGTTGAATCAGCTACATTTTTCACAGTGTTACTAACAAATAAGGGCCGTGCAAACACCGATTGTAATTCTCTTTAAAAAAAAAATAATAATCAGACATAAAATTAAACCAAAGACTAATGTGTTAGTTGCAGCATAGACTTAAGAAAGCGTAAAATACTGATTGATTAACTTGTGCGATGTAATTAGAAAAATTAAGTGGTGGTGCTCATACTCTCTACAAATGTTGGTAATTCTGAGAAATGGCAAGGTAAGTGAAGTGTTAAGGGAAGGCTGTGTAAATCACAGAGTCCTTGATCTTTCGACTCTGCAATGCTGTGCTTTTGAAGGTCAGGCCGTCGACTCCTGGGGTAATTAAATGAATACAGTGGAAGGCCATGATTTCCCTTCAGATTGAAGAACTTTGTGAGGTTTCATGTCCTGAGTGGCTCTGCTAAGCGCCAGTTATAGTTTCAATAAAGCAAATCGGATTAGTGGAAATGAGTGGCCTCATCACAGATAATTCACTGCTCATATCAACACCTGCCAGCCTGTGCTTAGCCTCATACGTTTAAGGCTATAACTCATTAATAATGAGTGACTTGAGAGGAAAAAGAACCTTTGCTGCAACATTTCATACCATAGGATGGTGACATGCTGGTTCAGGAGGAGCCCCTACATCTCACACATCCAGGATGGGAGTTCAAATCCCATCTCTGGTAGTTTGCCTGCATGTCCTGTTTAATGGGTTGCTTCCTGTAGTCCAAATGCCTGCACACAGGCTAACTGATGTCTCTGAATTCCCCAGAGAGTATGTGTAACCTGTGAAGGACTTGGGTCCTGTGCTTTGTACCCTGTGAAGGACTGGTGTACCCTGTGAAGGACTGGTGTGCCCTGTGGTGGACTGGCATCCTGTCCAGGGTGTCCTGTGCTTCATACCCTGTGAAGGACTGGTACCCCATCCATTGGGTCCTGTGCTTTGTACCCTGTGAAGGACTGGTGTGCCCTGTGATGGACTGGCATCCCATCCAGAGAGTCCCCTGCCTTGTGCCCTGTGATAGAGTAGTATCCTGTCCAGGGAGTCCCGTGCCTTGTGGGGAAAGGGCAGCTGGTGTAGCATGTTATTTGTGAACAAGGCATCCTCATTTAATCCCAGCCCCTTTAAGACCCCCCTCCCCCAACAAAAAAGATGTAGCTTCTCACCTGCCCTTTGCCTGTCTGTTCTTTGGCATATACAAACCTGATCCTACATATACAAACCTGAATAAAACGAGGTCCTTAACCCCCCAAAATGCTTCAGGGGCTGAATCAATTACTAACTCTGCACTCATATATATGTATGTGTCTATGTCTGAAAAGGAGAGCACTCATACTTACATACCACAAATGGAAATATATAAGAAAACATCATTACATTTCAAGAAGCTAAAACATGCAGTATACTGAACATATATTGAACGCCACTAGTCAGTGTCTCCCGCAGCAAGGTGTACTTTTTGGATGCATTGTGTGGCTCAGTGTGTTGGGCCTCTATGCTTATGACCAAAAGGCCACGGGTTCAAATGCCAGAATCAGTAGAGTGACCACATCTCCTTTGGACCCCTGGGAAAGGCCCTCTGTTACGGCGGGGCATGACAAAGGAGGGACGATCCACGTAGAGGCTCTGCAGACATGCAGCATTTGATTAAACAAAACAGAATACAAAAGGATAACAGGAAAACAAAGGGACAACAAGGAGTCAAGAATGAGCAGATAAAAAAGAAACTAAAGGACTAGGAGTAACTATATGTAATATAAAACAAATCTAACATATGTAGGAATCAAGCAAGGAACAGGACACTTCAAACAGGGGAGCAAACACAGGACCTAACACTCAAACATAAGACAACAACCATAATAACTAACTAATGACGCTTTTCCACTGACATACAGGAACCAACCCATATCTGAGCCATACTGTGAAGAGAGGCTTGTTACAGCACGGTTCCAGCTTGCTTTGGTTTTCCACTGCAGAAGGGTCGGCTTTTTTATGTATAGTAGGGGATCAGAAATTTTCAAGTTCTGAGCTGTCGGGAATTGGATTAATACATCGCGATATGCAATACTACTAATAAGTAATAATATAAAGAATATGCCATTTATTCCTTCAAATAATTCATGCTTATCAATGCAGATCACAGGTATCTCTGTCCTTCCAACCAATCAGATGGTGGTGACGTAACCAGCTTGGTTTGGTCACGCTCTCTGCCCTGCTACTAAGCAGATCTTTGTCAGTAGAGGTACAGGATGCAAAGTTTGCAATGAAAAATCATCAGGTCACAGTTGGGCATAGCTTGGTTCTTAGTGGCAGTGGAAAAGCGCCATAAGGTGGACACTTAAATACATTGATAACAAGATTAGATGAGGGACAGGTGAGAACCAAAACCAATCACTAAGGACTTGGGGAAACAAGGAAGAGGTGAGGGAAATCAATCAATCAATAGATACAGAAAAGGTCCAAACACCAAGGGAAACTAAAGCAAGGATAATTGAACAAACAGGAAACAGGGAGTGAAAAACAAGGAAGTGTAGCTGAAATACACAAAGACATGATAAACCAGAGAACACAAAATAACAAATGTTAAATGACAACTACAGTAGTTGAGGGTGGCATCCGGTCTGCCTCAATTCCACCATGAGAGCCACACAGCGACCCAGGGAGCAAGGATACACATTAGGGTAATACCAAATGGGATGGCCAGTGAGAATTGCTAGCCAAACAGAGAGAAGACACATGGGACAGGGCCAGACAGGCACTGATCCCGACACCCTCAACCCCCCTGAAATGCACCCAAGGCACTGTACTGTATAAATGGGTGAACCTGTTCTCAGACTGTAGATATGTGTGTCTCAAATGAGAGCAAGACAGGATATGTGAAAACTAAAGAATTTTAATACCTGGATGGGAGAGAGACACTTGTGAATGATGTGGCTTATCACCTCACTTCAGGACTCAGATGTTCACTTCATTTAGCAGATGTTGAACACATATTTTGTACCTTTGTTTGAAAAGTGTTTATTAGAAGTTTCTTTTAGAATCTCACATTTTATTATGCACAATAAGAATGTGACCATACTGAATGAGAACAACGCCGATGTCAAAGTGACACATCAATATAAAATCAGAAACTCCTCTGCAATCACTGTCAAGTGCGATTGCCACTGCAGGCAATTACTCTGCTCAGGCAGGAGCGGGAATAAGTACCTGGAGCGTCATTTGTGCCGCTCGGAGATGCGGGTCCTTGAACACAACACCACAGTCTCAATAGACAGAACAACATAGCACGGCATCCAAACCTCGAAAAGGAGCCTGTTTACCAGATCATTTTATTGAAATGATTGCAGAGGCACATTTCTACCTTCCAAGGGCAGGATGAGGGAGGAAATTCAGTGACAAACGAACGTAAGAAACACAGGTGAATGGATTCCAAATTGCAGAACCAATATGATTAAGAATCAAGGTGCATGGAATACTGTCTTCATTGGTAATGCTCTTGGGGCATTCAGGATTCAGTTTGGGGCGTAATACTCTTTTGGATTTTATGGTGTACAATTTGTCCATCCATTCTTTTTACTCTATGAAGTCCCCAGACCATCCAGACATAATGAGCTGATGATAAGAGATATATCGCCATGGTCAGGGCAATTCATAAGTAGTATTGTCTGTTTGCAAAGTGGGAAACATTGAGTCTTTAATCATGTCATAAAAAGTGCTGTTAGGCATTCACCATTTTTGCCACAGCTAAATCCCAGGGAGTCCCCAACACAGAATCACAATCGCTTCATTTAGCCAAGGAATTTGTTCTGGTGCTCAGCCACATGTGTCATGAGCTGGGTGAAGGCACGTCACGAAGTCAGGAGCAGGGAGACCAGGTATCAGGGAACAAGGAATTTATTAAGGAAAACAATAAAGCAGGGTACACACACGGACGTCAAACTTCACCAGACTAAACAACGTCAATGACAGGACTAGGGAAACATACTCGAACGTGGACTGAAATACACAGGATTGGTTGGAAATAACAGGAAACAGCTGGTGACATCAGAATTTCACATGAGGTTGACGAGGGGGGCATGGCACACAGGAGGATCAGACGAGCAGGGCGTGACAACATGCTGCACGCACAACATTTAACTGTAAAAATAAACATATAATAAAACAGGAAAAAAGAACTATAATAATATTAAATCAAAGAATACAGAATATACAAGATAATGCACACCAATGTGGCAGCATGGCGATGCAGTGGTTAGCACTGTCGCCTCACACCTCCGGGTCCTGGGTTTGATTCGCTGCCGGGATTCCATGTGGGTGGAGTTTGTATGTTCTCCCTGTGTCATCATGGGGTTCCTGCAGGTTCTCTGGTTTCCCCTCACAGTCCAAAAACATGTGGTGGTTAACTGGAGTTATCCAATTGCCCATAGGTGTGTGAGAGTGAATAAATAGTGAATGTGCCCTGTGGTGGGTTGGTGCCCCATACTGGGTTGCTTCAGAAAATGGATGGGTGCAAACCAATGTATTAACACACCAATAACGGAGACAACAAATATGGAACAGTGTGCAAATTGTGTAAAATATGCATACATGCAGTTTTTCAATTATAATGATATAATCCACAAAGGGATAATTTTCAGCCTGTGTGAATAGTAGCCACTACATTAACTACACTTTGTTGTTGAAGAGAAGCGATTGTTTCATTTGTTTATTCCAGTGTTTCTCCTTTGCTCTTCCTCCTTCTAAGATGCTTACAAACTTCATCAGGTGTGACCTTTCCATGTGTGCAGGTCAGTATTTTGTGGCAAACACTGGTGTGAGTTTGTGTGTGAAGGTCCTCTGTGACGGATTCATATCTGTCGTGGGTCGCACTGGAGAATCCCCATCTCAGCCACGCACCCCCCCCCCCCCCCCCGGGGATTCCGACCAATAGGGTTTCCCAGAGGCTTCGCGCCCTGTTGTCTAGTTTGTCTAGTTTTACCGGTTGCTCCGGTCTCGGACACTCCTCTTCCTGCTGTTCCTAGTTTCCCTTTGTTTTGGTGCGGTACAGTATATCTGACAACTCTGATCGGTGTTCGAGCATTTCTCCTGTTACTGATTTTCCTGTGTACTGACCTCTGCTTCGTGTTCCAGACCCCGAGCCTCGCCTGCCCCCTTTTTCACTACCAACGCCAATCACACAACCCAAGCCTGATTTTCTGACTCCGATCTTCGCCTTCGCCCTCTGGACTCCGTCGCCGATCACCCGTCTCCCTGTGCTGTGCCTTCAGCCACCTTTCCGCCTCAGGGTTTGCTGAGTTTTATTGGAAGCCTTATTCTATGTTAGTTATATTCTAATGGCTCGTTCTGCAATAAAACCGCTTATCTGAACTCGGTCTGCGTTAGCGCCCATCCTGTGCATCCCTCACAGAAGATATCGCCACGGACAATGGACCCAGTGGACCAAGCCAGTTTTCAGCACTTTTCGGATGCCCTGGGGAAGCACGGTGCTCTTCTTGGGCGGCACCAGAGTGAATTAACAGTGATCGGGGAGTCGCTGGAATCTTTCCATTCGGGACTAACGGCGCTCACTTCGCAGATGCAGCAACTGCTCTGCAGTCGCCCCCCATTGCCATCAGCTCCGCCCGCAAGCAAGCCGCGTTTAAATCCACCGAACCCGTACAATGGAGATCCAGGTACTTGTCGCTCTTTCCTGTCCCAATGTACGATGGTATTTGAGCTGCAACCCTCCGCATTTCCCACCGAGCGCTCACAGATTGCATATGTGATCACTTTACTCAGTGGCTCGGCCAGAGAGTGGGGGACAGCTGTGTGGGACTCCGGAGTACCTTCCTGCGGTTGATTTCTGCTTTTTACTAAGGAAATGAAGTGTGTGTTTGACCGCACCAAGTCAGGAAGAGAGACAGCATGGGAATTAATGCATCTACGTCAGGGAAGTCGGTCGGTTTCTAATTTTGCCATACAGTTCAGGACTCTGGCAATGTCCTGTGGATAGGGTCCTACTGCACTGTTTGATGCCTTTTATAATGGTTTGTCTGACACTATAAAGGATGAATGAGAGCTTCCCGAAGACCTGGAGAGATTAATGGACTTCGCCATTCGGATTGACAATCGCATTCACCAGCATGAGAGGGAGTGACGGGGAAGAGATCATTTTTCGTGATTCACCGTACCGGTTACCATTTACCAGCTCCCAAGCCCATGCAGGTGGACAGAACACGATTGTCTCCAGCCGAGACTCACCTCAAGCCCCTTTAGTACTGGGGTATCCTTGGCTACTCGGGCACAATCCTCACATTGACTGGGAGAAGGGAATCGTCACCACCTGGAGTCCTTCTTGTCATTCCCAGTGCCTGCGCTCAGCATTGATTCCAGGGGGTTCTTCTATTCCTGAAGAAGTTCCTGACCTTTCTCAAGTGCCAGATGAATACCAGGACCTTAAAGAGGTTTTCAGTAAGTCCTGGGCCTTGTCCCATCCACCTCATCAACCGTACGATTGTGCTATTGACCTGCTTCCGGGCACTAGTCCCCCTAGGGGGTGCCTTTACTCTCTTTCGGCACCAAAGATGACAGCCATGGAGGAGTATTTAGGCCAGGCTTTAACTACTGGCATTATCCATCCTTCCTCTTCTCCGGCAGGGGCTGGATTTTTCATTGTTGAGAAGATGGATGGCTCTCTTCACCCTTGAATTGACTAAAGGGGCCTGAACGATATAACAATCAAGAACCGTTACCCTTTGCCACTGTTGTCCTCCATTCTGTATCAGCTACATGGCGGCAGGTTTTTTACCAAGCTAGACCTGAGGAAGAGGTCAGGATTTGGGAGGGTGATGAGTGGAAGACTGCGTTCAACACACCTACTGGTCATTATGAATACCTCGTGATGCCTTTTGGGCTTACTAATGCTCCGGCCGTGTTCCAGAATCTGGTCAATGAAGTCCTCCGAGACATGCTTAACAGATTTGTTTTTGTATATCTTGATGATATCTTAATCTTTTCTCAGACCAAACAGGACCATGCTCGACATGTCCACGAGGTTCTCCAGAGCCTCCTGGTGAACAAGTTATTTGTCAAGGCTGAGAAGTGTGAATTTCACAAGCACACAGTCTCCTTTTTGGGTTTTGTCCTTGCGGAAGGGTCCGTCCAGATGGATCCCGCTAAGGTAAGGGCGGTCAGCCAGTGGCCCCAACCCAGCTCCCGGAAGGATATACAATGGTTTTTGGGGTTCCCTAATTTCTATCAGCGATTTATCAAGGGGTACAGAATGGTTGCCACTTCATTGACTGCACTCACTTCTTCCAAACTATGTTTCACTGGATTCCTGAGGCTCAAGCGGCTTTCAATGACCTGCGCACTCAGTTTACTTCGGCACCCCTTCAGCAGCTCCCTGAGCCCTCAAGACAGTTCATAGTTGAGGTGGATGCATCTGGAACAGGGGTGGGTACCATTTTGTCCCAACGTAGTTCCGGGGATGATAAGATTCATCCCTGTACCTATTTTTCCCGGAAGTTAACGCCAGCAGAGAAGAATTATGACATTGGGAACATATCAGGTACAGTACATGTTAACTCTCTGTTTTGTTAACCATGTTAACAAATCAAAAGAACAGTTCCAAAAAGTCTCTGCAAGACTAAGGGACTGCTGTGATTTTTGGGATTTCACTCATTATCAGTATCCTAGGTGAATATAAATCTAGGATCTGATGTTTAGAACCCTGCAGAGTCAGTAGAGCTTCAGTGCTGAAAATATCTCAGGATAATTTACCAAAAGATGGCCTCTTGACCATTCATTTTGCTCACTGCGATATTATTTTCCGATTTCTGTTGTTTTTAAGCCATTTATGTCTCCAGCAAACCTTTCACAAAAAATTATGCTGAAAACACTACTGAGATTTTTTAAATGTGCAGCAAGAAAACATGCGTGATACGGTATTTAATATAAATAACTTTCTTGGTGAAAAGACAGCTTGTATTGGGTTTAGATTGTAGTTAAAGTAAACCATGTCACCTCTCTTTGTTTTACCTGCATCGGGGGCGTGTAGTACCGCCCTCGCGTGAAGATCGCTATTCGCATCCTAAATAGCCGCATTACCGCGTATTCAAATCGCATTCGCATGGTAATTTGATGAACAACGAAACGGTGAAATGCGAACCAGATACATACCCATCAGCACCAAAAAATGGGGGGGATGTGGCCAGGTGTGAATGGCTCATGCATACACAAGAGAGCTCCTACATATTCAATGGAAGGAGACCAGAAACATTGACATGAGTTAGATTTTTCTTATTTATTTATCCAACTGAATGTCGCAACTACACCATAGTCATCTTCATGTAGCCAAGACTTTGGTGATCAGATGTCTGGGATCAAAACAAACTTCCACCATTGCTTACTATGTACTTTTATAATGTTTATGCAATTGTTCCAAACTGCATTTTTCAATGTCTATACTTTGATGTCAAATCACAAACTTCACATAAATCTGACATAATTACAAAGTACACTAAGATTTAGATGAGTTGAATGCCAAAACAAATATAAAAGAAATAATTTATCTGCCATGAATTAATTTTATGATATTGAATGAAATGGGTGACCATGCCCCCCAGTCAGTGAAAGTGTGTTCCCTACCCCTAGACCCCAGAGGGTTAACTATCATATCAGTATGATAATTAAGCAGTCTGAAATAAATTAAAGACAGATTGAAAGTTCATGTGCCACTAAATGAAATAGGAAAGGGAGGAATTATTAACCCCTTAGAGAGAACACTTTACATTACCATTTCCCGTCCACCTTAGGTTAGCAGTAATGCTTCTAAAGTTTTATTTTAATAAGAATCTGTCAGAGATTGCACGAGGCACAGATCACGGAAGCAGAGGCAGAACTCAGAGAATAGGGGAAAACACGGAATTTAATTCCGGGCAAACACAAGCAGTACCACGGAACAGGCAGCCACGACATGACGTTAATGACCGGACTGGGGATAACATACCTTAGGCAGACTTAAATACATCAGACTAATTCACAATAATGAGAAACAGCCGGTAACATTAGGATTCCAAACGAAGTAGATGAGGGGGCGTGGCACACGGGAGGATTGGACGAGCAGGTCATGACAGAATCAGTGGCGAATCACTACAGATGCCAGTGGCATAAAACTCCCAAAACAGCAAAGTGAAATGGGGACACAGGACAAAGCTGTGGCATATTGAACATCCATCCATCCATCTTCTAAACACTTATCCTGGTCAGGTTCACAGCGGACTGGGGTCTGTCCCAGGCAGCAAGAGCACAAGGACAGCCTGAATGGAAGGCCAGTCCATCAAAGGGCTCTCACACTATAGGCATTTGGAGGTGATACTCAGCCTAACTGCAGACTGCCAGAGGAACACGGGGATAGCACATTAACCCTCTGGTGGAGTGCATCGTCGGCGATGCAGCATACTTTTCACGTCTATTTCAGTTTATATATCGCTGAAATCGTCATGTAGAATCATGAAAAAAAACGCTGGCTAAATCTGTAATCTGTCTTCTTTTCAAAACTTCCATTGTCAGAAGTATTAAAGTTTTTAAATTAGGTTAAATCGGCAAAAAAGTAAACCATGTCACCTTTCTTTGTTTTACCTAGACTTTGGTGATCAGATATCTGGGATCAAAACAAGCCGCCACCATTGCTTACTATGTACAGTACTTTTATAATGTTTCTGCAAGTGTTCCAAACTGCATTTTGCAATGTCTCTACTTTGATGTCAAATTACAAACTTAACATAAATCCGACATATTTACAATATACATTAAAATAAAGATGAGTGTAATGGCAAAACAAATATATAAGAAATAATTTATT
>JAODLD010000113.1:31174463-31188311 GCA_026781065.1 Mormyrops boulengeri
CATGAATTAAGTTTATGATATTTGAAGAAATGTGTGATCATGCCCCAGTCAGTGAAAGTGTGTTTCCTACCCCTAGATCCCAGAAGGTTAATGCCACACATGCAAAACAGAGCTGGGATTTGAACCTAGTGGTTTGGGGTAATATGTATTCTGGCTATAGCACCATCCCACCCCACAGACCAGCATGGTATATTGTTGATGGATCTATAACGAACATCATAAAATTACAATCACATCATAATAATCATAATGGTAAATAAATATTTATATTGGATTTTTGAATACACAGTTCATTTCCCAAATGCATTTTTCACATGAGGGTTGTTTATATACTTTGATATTGATATATGCCTATGATGGGAAGGTCGTTGGTTCAAATCCCAGAGTCGGCAGAGTGATGGCATGGTTGGGTCGCATTGGATAAAAGTCTCTGCTAAATAAATAAAATGTTATGTAAAAAATACATTTTGAGAAAGAAAGGATTATTGCTGTACTATTTGTCCTTTTGAAAAAGCTGACCAACAGTCTAAGGAGCAGTTTGATAATACAGCAGCTGAACTGGCCACCAGAAATAGGAAATGACAAAGCACGACAACGTGCAGTGACTTTCTCCACCCCCATAAAGCTCCCCATCCGCGAAGTGTAAATCACACTATACATCACCAGTTATATGTCAGTGTTAGGAATTTATGTAGAGTCTCAAGGATTTGATAAATTCATTCATTACCCAGTGATCTGTTGTGGCAAATATATAGGTTATTTACATAAATTACTGCCATGTTTCACTCTGAATACTACTGTGTAAATGAAAGGAGGAACAAGTTTTATATAAAGCGTTAAATGTAATCACTCATCCACCCATATTTATCACCTCTCAAGTCAGTGATCCAATGATCCCTGGAGACATGGGGTTTAAGGCTGAGCTTGAGGCTGGGCTTAAGGCTGGCCACACCCTGGACGAGATCCTAGCGCAGCTCACTGCAGAATCCAATCAATTAGATTGAATAAACACTTGCTGTGACTTTAATCACATTATCTGAAGTCAAATTCAGATGTCCTTGAATGTGCTTGAATGTGAATAATTCATGTATAGCTGGAAGCATTTTCCAATTAGACTAACAGGCCTATAAATACATAGAGTGGTACTTGACAACATACACAGAGAATTTCTGTAATACAATATAGAATCAGTGTTAGATATTTCTAAAAAAAAAAAAACAAAAAGAATCACACATTGTTCCCACCATTGTACCTGTCAGCTGAACCTGTATATGAGACTCCACTACAGTGAGAACAGCACAGAAATTCTCATGAGACCATGAGGTACCCTTTGTCAGGATCACAAATACAAATGCACTTGGAAAGGGGTCTGGATTATGACCTGTGGGAGAGGTTTTGGGAAAATGTTTGGGCTTATAGGGGAAACTGGAGCAGGGCGCTGCATCTACACCCCGAGCATAGTGCTCAGGTGATCACTATTACGTCACAATCACTATCAGCATTACAAACTTGGTGCCATTTTCATGAGTATTATTAAAATTTTCACAACAGTTCAGCAATAGATGAGTAAATAATAGCAGATTAAATCTGCATGAAATCGCGTGAGGAGTGGTTTTCAGTAAGCTTCCTCGGCTTCTCTGTCAGTGTTGGTTACAGCACTGTGAAATAGTTCTGGACATAACAGCATAGCCTTCAGTTTGCTAATAGATAACTGTCAAAGAGAAACAACAGTCTGAGAAACACTGAATCTATAGTAGTGGAATAACAATAACATTTAACATCTAATGTAATTAACATATTAGTAACGTATTTCAGTGGAAATTCAGCACAAAAATCATAATGATCCACATTATGGATCATTTGACTTCCTCTGCTGGCCCCTGGAAGATGGGCTCCCCCTTTGAGTCTGGTTCCTCCCAAGGTTTCTTCCTTCTAGGGAGTTTTTCCTTGTCACTGTCGCCTCTGGCTTGCTGTCTGGAGGGCACTGGGAAGGGGCAATGTAAAGTATTTTGGGACAATGTAATATTATGAAAATGCGCTATATAAATAAATCTTAGCATGCAATATCTTCAAGCTACTTACTCAATATTGGATCATGGGGGGTCTGGAGCCTACCCTAAGAATCCCAGAGGGGACAAGGCAGGGGACACCCTGGACAGGATATCATTTCATCACAGGGTACAAGGCAGGGGATACCCTAGATGTGATTCAGGTCACACACACCAAACAAAATGTGAGACTTTTGGCATTTTTAGTTTTTTAGATTGCATTCACAGATCTTTGTGGGGACCTGAGAAATGGTACCCACAATGTCAAAATAACAAGTTTTTATGACATTGTGGGGGACATTTGGTCCCCAAAATGTAATATAAACCTAATCACACACACACACTCACATTCATCAAACTCTGGGGAATTTATGGGCAAGTGTTCATTTCATAGTAGACCTACAGTAAGGGTAGGATTCAGCAGCTCTGACACACTTTAGAAGTCCAAATCACCAGTAGGGATCAATGATAGCGAGTAAACAAGATCTGATTACCAGAAACCCGGCCACTAGTGACATCTGCCAAGGTCACGTTGGTTAATCGTGGCCTGCAGACAGTGAGGTCTCAAGCCTTGTTCTACTTTTTTGGATCGGACCAGGGTTTGTAGATGTGGAGGGGGGCTGAAATTTCTGAGGGCATTTTGTATCAGCTGACAGAGTCTGGATGATCATTGAAACAGGACTCACAACATAGTGAAAGTGCAACCTTTCATTTACATTTTCCAGAAGATCCCACTGGAAATCTGGCGGGAACAGTAATTCTGACGAAAAATCAACCAGCAGTTTCATACTCGACTGAGTGTGATTGGAGGAGGTGTTCACCCCTCCCCTTATAAATGTGACACCATCAGCTGTTTGTCAGGTTTAATATAACCTCGGCACCTCTGTCACACCCGATGGCCCCTGTGACAGTGCCGTCCACTGCTCTCTTTGTGCTTCAGTGGGAAGTATTCAGAGATTGAAAACGAAATTACAGACAGATGCTTTAACGAGGCCTGGTCTGATAATTGGATGCTAAATTAGCACTTCCCATGGGGCAGTGAAATCAATCAGCAATTCAAAGAGGCAAGAGAGTGCAATTCTACTGAATCAAGATGTTTTCAGTGGGATAATACACACACACACACATACAGTATTAAACTGCATATCTACAGTGAGGAGCATAAATATCATCCCTAATATATCTAAAGGGTCATATACCCTAATCTAATGCCAGTATTTTAGCATTCTTACACCAGCATCTTTATACCGAGATATTTCTTTATGAAAGTTCTGATGTTCCCATAAATGTCAATTACACCGACTACAATAGTTCTGTGCAGAAAAACATTCTCCACAGGCAGCCTCTCAAGATAAACTGTTTAAAAAATTCATTGATTGTTTGTAGCTACTTATGTGATGAGAGATAACATATTACATCAATAAGAGACGAGGGAACTCCCCTAACCCACCAGGGGGGGATTTTTTATTGTGCAGTAACGTTACAAAATAAATCACTTCCAGCACAACATTCCAATCAATCAGTCAATCAATCAATCAATCAATCAACATTAAAATAAGTAATAAATAACTAGAATATGCACAGCACTGTTCAGATGGTACAAGTGAGTTAGAAACATGCTTATGGCCATGGAAGGTTCGAAATTTAATGCAGATGAAACTGCACAGTAATATATCAAAGTGAATTGGGTCATTTACCTCCATGTTGGTTGGGTCAGGAGTGTGATGTCATGGAGGTCAGATGTGCATCATAGGAAGATGAAGTTGTCACCTAAGGTGCTCCTCATCTGTACCAGAGGATAGGCCTCATTATTCAGAATGGAAATCAGTCTGGACACCGTTCATCCTTCCGGCGTTGTGTCTGCTTGAGGTCCTGGAGCTTCTCTTAGGATAGAAAACCTCGACCTTGATATGGTCCTCCAGTAAAGCGCAGGAAGAACTTGGCCCTGGCCATGAGGGACTGGGAAAACATGCGCTGCACTTTGCGGCACGCACGAAAGGGCTTCTGGATCGAGCTGCCACCCATTTTATATTATTATCCCGTATTGGAAAATAAAATACTAGATCCCGTTTTGAACCAATATGGGACATAATGACACATTGTTTCATACATACAGCATACAGTCCCCAGCAAGTGGACAATTTAATCCAGACCATACAATCACCCTGCCCCTCCCCCCACCAAGCCACTCACCTACTGGTATCTGTTATTTCTGCAGATTGAAAATGGCAGACCTACTTCTGGAATCTCTTGAAGAAAAATACTACATTTATATGGCAGATATTTTTGTCCAAAGAGAAATATGGGGTCAGGCAGCATCTCAGGAACACTTATGGGTTAACGCCCCAATGGTGATGTAATACTGTATATATCTGCCAACCCCAGGATTTAAACCAGCAAGCTTCCAGTCTGAGCCAAACACCCTAACCTACTCTGCACCTCCTTGCAGACACCCTCGGTGTTTCCATGTTCATCCAGTGTCTCAGTGACATAGACACCAAGGAACTCATAGCCCTGTACCATCCCTATACTCTCTCCTTAGATGATGACCATGGGCATTGAATTCCACCACCAGCTCTTCGCAGCAAAACTTTCCACTGGCCTCCCGTATTCCTCATCTCTTCCTCCAGAATCACAGAATCATCAGATAGCTGGTGAGAATGCCAGGATGTGGTGATGTGGCATACAGGGTACGCAGGAATGCTGCCAAAAATACCCCCCCGAGGCACCTGCTTGTTGCTCATCACCACATCAGATACACTGTGCAGAACACATCTGTCTTTTCTGTAACTCCAGACAAGGCCTCAGGTTACCTATAAGCACAGAAATCTACTGCCTGTAGTTAGATAAATATTCATGCGTTCCTACTGAAAGGTCTGCAAATGTAACGTGGAGAGAATACGTTTCTAAACTCCATGCAATGTAACATTGCCGTTAGTTGCCTTGTGTGGCGGCTGACCTGCCTGTCGGAAGGGCCCAGGCCTCAGGAAAAGCAGTTAATTGAAGAATCTGCAGATCACATCACTCACTCATAAGAGGCAACAAAAGCAGCCAACGTGTAGTGAAGATGCACCGAGCAACAGATTAAGGCTGCAGGTCACTTCATCTGTTTTCAGGGAAAGCGGCATCGAAGTGGAGAGGTCCTTTTTGGTTTGGGGGAACCCTAACCCAAAGAAGCCTGAGCTGAATTCATGAAGCCAAGAGTAATCAAACCCACAGGGCCCTGTTAAAAAGAATGATATGTGTCAGGAAACAGAGTGAGATAAAAATGTGAAATAAGGCAGCGATTTATATGCTCAACTAAATTACAGAGCGGAAGGCTGGACATTGAACTTAACGACTGCACTATTATGTATGAAATCATCATGTGGCTAAAGGAACAATTCCATGTCTACCTACTTTTTTACACATTCAAAAATTTACAAATGAATGAACTAGTCCTTGAGGTCTACTTAATGTACAGAATGTTTACACAGCTTCAAGCATCTCACAATAGCAATAAAAAGCAAACAAAATAGTGGCACACTACATGCGTTGGGTTCAGAAAATTACCATATTGGCCTGAATATAAGACAGTGTTTTTTTCCCCCAAAACATTACATCTAGAAAACCGGGGTCATCTTATACTCAGGCCAATGTGGTAATACTATATGATTTATTTCAAAGACCACCGAAGGCAGCATAAATATCAACGAGACGGCAGTTACTGAGCTGCGCTGGTGAAATGTCAATAATCAAGAATATTAACTTGCAAGTTAAGTGTAATTTATAGTTAATATAGTCAGATGTGTAGACCAGTGTACCAGTTAGGATATAAGTGACTTTTATAATGTTTATTTATGCAAATACCCCTGACTGGCATCCTGCATGTGTGTATGCCCTGCTTACCCACTCCACCGGATTACAACCACTGAAACGGCATAGGGATGCTGGAGACAGACTGCAAGCACATGATGCTGATTCTCGTACATTTTCATGTGCAGATATGGTTATGTTGCCTAAATATGGCTACTTTCTGAATAATCAGATTTCTTGTTTATATTGATTGATAGATTATTTGCCATTTTCACAGGTATACTGGACTGCTTTTCTTTGCCTGGTCCATCTTGCTCTCCATGAAACACGTGTACAGGTAGGAGCAAGCTGGGGGGGTCACAGTGCAGGGGCAGCCAGCATGCAGTGCCCCCTGGAGCTGGGGCTTAAGGGTCCTGCTCACGGACTCATGGACATATGGCTATTTGGCTGAAGCTTGAGCAGGTGACCTTGTGGTGACAGGGACAGAGACATAGCCCACTGAGCCACTCACCACCTCCATGTGTCCTGTTAGCTTTGCTCTATGGGCCTGACTGCCAGTGAAGATTTGCTCCCTTGATATATTACTGCCATTGATAATTATTATTATTATTATATTTATAAGAAGATGAAGCGTAAGAATGGCTGTATTGATCTTTGCACCGTTGTTGTCGCACACACACAAACCCACCTCATCCACACACGGTGGCCATTTTGGTCCAGGATACATGAGGTCTTCTGGGAGGTATGGAGATCTGGACCGCTGAAGGCTGCTGGAGAAGCAGGCTGCTCCCCTGGTTCCTGAAGCCACCACAGCCCAGAGATGTTGCCTCATTATCTCAGCATCACAAAAGCCTGATATCAAGCGATACACTGATAACCAAGATTAAGGATTATTATATGCAAAATGGTCCTATCACTGCCCCTTCCAGTAGCTGTTGAATGATATACAGTATGAAGTAAGCTTCTCAAGCTAGACACCATTTGAATGGTGATAAATGCAATCAGTCTGTTCCACATGTACATCAGATTCCTGCATGAAAACACAAAATGATTCAAGTGTCTGAAGGCATTTTTGGTTGTCAGAGATATTTTAATATTTGTACTCTTAGAAACTCTTACTGCCATTCTGGATATCTAATAAAGGATAAACTAAATCTGAAACATTTTGTTATATGTAAGATATAAGATTATGTGCATTGTAATATTATGAAATGTCACACAGACATATGCAAGTCAATATACTTCTCCGTTGCTTCAAGACAAAAATATTCATATATTTTTATTATAACTTGCAGAGTGCTTTTGGCATTTAGCAGGCTCTGGAATTAATAACATCATAACCAGTAGCTAGTAACCGTTCTGATGGGTGATGAAAACATGGAGTGAGGCTCAGCAGGCCCAGACACTGTACCTCTGCTTAGGTCACTGGTTAAAATCCCAGGGTCAGCAGAGTGATTTTCCAGTTGGGGCCCTGAGCAAAGTCTTCAACACCCAATTACTCCAATGACTCAAAAATATATACTTAAGGTGACTAGATAATCATTTCAAGGAGGACATTTTTAGCTAGGACCGGATTTGTAAACTACCATTTCAATTAAAAGGCAATGGACTTCACTTAAAGACTGAATTCTTGCTATGTGCTGATTGGCGAGTCTCCTATAATCATGCATGTGTCACTACTGTTAATGTAAAACAGAAGGATGAGTCTTTCAATCAAGGAAACAAACCAGTTGAAGCACAAGAAGAACTGAACTATTTAGCCGAGCACAGGAGCCTTTCAATTTTAAAGTAGATGGTAAAACCTGAAGTAGCTCAGAGTGTCCTCACTGACATGGATTATCTGGTCACCCTAGTACGTTTTGGTGAAAAGCAATTGCTGTATGATAGTCACAGCACAGAATATATGTAATAATCACACGGTCATGAGTACAGATTTAGCACCCAAGTGGGTGATTAGCAGTGTACATAACAGTGTGCATTGTAGTGATGGCTAAGAGCTAGCCACCGCTTGTTATCATCATCCATGGGCTGTTTGTGAGAGCAGCCCCACATCCTTCAGATATTTTGCAGCCATGCCCATTGAGCAGTTTTTAGGGCCTCATGATTATGACATCTTCAACACATCTTCATCGCATTTTTTCACTATTGCACCAGGATTCTCGCAGGCCGCTGAAGCTGTGTCTGCATTGTTGTTCACACTTGCATTGTCAGATGCTATCAAAGATGGGTCTTGCGTCTGACTGGCTATCCTGTTCTATTTATATGTCTCTTCTAACCAGCCTGAGCTGGAACACAGACCACAAACTCCTGAGGTTATTTTTCTTCATAAATTAATTTTCATTCCTTATTCCGCATTGCTGTCAATTTCAATTTTTTGGTGGGTTTTTGGGTGGGAAATTTGAGTGTTTTCCTTTGGGAGCTATTTATTCGCATTCATAAAAGGATATAATTGCCAATAACATAGATTATGGTCAGATGTGTGTGGTTCCAATCCCCGAGGGCTAGCTTATTGTGGAATAAATTTTAATTAGAAACTCAATTACTGCAGAAAACAGGTGAAATGAATTAATATGTAAATAATTACTTCAATAAAGCAATTTGGACCAAATCAGCACACTAGGCACTTCTGGAAGCCTTTATGTCACATAGAGGTGGGCGAGAAGACAATTTTAGATTGTAATCGACGTCCACAGTCTATTTTTCATATAAATCATAGAGATTGTGATTATTTATGTCCTCTCACTAATACTTCCTAACTTCACACAAAACTTCGAAGGCCAGTACAGTTTTTCTCGATTACTTTGGCACATTTCTCAAATGACAATTGATATTTGCAACACAGCAAGCGTAATCCCCACACCATAATGTCACTTGTGCACAGCAGAACATCATTTGTCATTGATTTACAAACATTTCTAGATGTTTTAGTACATACACTATATTGCCGAAAGTATTGGGACACCCCTCGAAATCATTGAATTCAGGTATTCTAATCACTTCCATAACTACAGGTGTATAAAATTAAGCACATAGGAGTGCAGACTGCTTCTTCAAACTTTTGCTCAGCGAATTCACGCATGGTACTGTGATAGGATGCCATAAGTCCAATAAGTCCATTTGTGAAATTTCCTCATTACTAAATATTCCACGGTCAACTGTTAGTGGTATTATAACAAAGTGGAAGCAATTGAGAACAACAGCAACTCAGCTACGAAGTGGTAGGACATGTAAAATCACAACGCATGCTGAGGTGCACAGTGTGCAGAAGTCACACTGTCTGCAGAGTCAATAGCTACAGACCTCCAAACTTCATATGGCCTTCAGATTAGCTCAAGAACAGTGCATAGAGAACTTCATGGAATGGGTTTCCATGGCCGAGCAGCTGCATCCAAGCCTTATATCACCAAGTGCAATGCAAAGCGTCGGATGCAGTGGTGTAAAGCACGCCGCCACTGGAGTCTAGAGCAGTGGAGACGTGTTCTTTGGAGTGACGAATCACGCCGTCTGGCAATCCGATGGATGAGTCTGGGTTTGGCGGTTGCCACGAAAACGGTACTTGCCTGACTGCATTGTGCCAAGTGTAAAGTTTGGTGGAGGGGAAATTATGGTGTGGGGATGTTTTTCAGGTGTTGAGCTTAGCCCCTTAGTTCCAGTGAAAGGAACTCTTAATGCTGCAGCTTTCAAAGCCATTTTGGACAATTTCATGCTCCCAACTTTGTGGGAAAAGTTTGGGGATGCCCCCTTCCTGTTCCAATATGACTGTACACCAGTGCACAAAGCAAGGTCCATAAGGACATGGATGGGCGAATATGGTGTGGAGGAACTGGACTGGCACAGAGCCCTTACCTCAACCCAATAGAACACCTTTGGGATGAATTAGAGCGGAGACTGCGAGTCAGGCCTTCTCGTCCAACATCAGGGGCCTAACCTCACAAATGCTTTCCTGGAAGAATGGTCGAAAATTCCCATAAACACACTCCTAAACCTTGTGGACAGGCTTCCCTGAAGAGTTGAAGCTGATATAGATGCAAAAGGTGGGCCAACTCCATATTAAAGCTTATGTGTTAAGAATGGGATGTCATTAAAGTTCACGTGTGCATAAAGGCAGGAGTCCCAATACTTTTGGCAGTATAGTGTATATGCAAATGGTTTTGTACAATTGTCATCTTTTGGCACAATTTTCAGTTGCTTTAGTCTTGTTGGTCAGAATAGATTATGTAGTTTTCTATCGTAATGATTTTACACCCAAAACTATATATCTGTGTGATCATCGTGGTAGTCACCACATGCAAGACAGTTAACCAAGCTTTCAAAATTATTAAAAAATATATTCCATAAATTGCAGTGATGTGTTTTTGGTTCCCACAGTCAAGGATGCTGTAAAGGGGGGGGGGGGGAGCGTTAGGAAGATTCCAAGGGCCCCTGAGTGACAGGGGTCCTAAAAAGATTGGGACATGATTGGCTCGGTCTGGGTTGGGGGCCCAGTGTGATAGGCTTGTGATACTGTAGGTGTTATTTGCTTTTGAGACATGAGTTAATTGTTTTGGGTAAGTTACAGGCTTTTGCAGATGAACCATAACGTTGTGCTATATGCACAAACTCTTTTGAGAAATGCACTTATAGTCTTGAGAATGTTAAGTATGTTTCATGAAATGTGCCAAAGTGATCGAGAAAAACTGTAATGTAACGTGTGTCCCTACCTGATCCCTATCACACTTGTTTACTTGCCAGGCCGATAGCTCAAATCGGCTATGTCCAAATGCAGGTGGCTGCATCCTTTTAAGGCTGCATTCAAAGATCGAATGCGTCACAGCAAAGCGACAAGACTGTCTCGTTTCACAACATCTGTTTCAAATGCAGTCTAGGAGTGTGTCCTCCTTTTGTAGAGTTGTGAAATATCCACCTGTTGGATCATTCACAGCCAAACATATCCCAAGATTCATTGCACGGACCTTCAAAGGATGCAGCCCACAAAGGCTACATAGACTGCATCCTTTGAAGGATGCAATCCCTGAATTCAGACACAGTCATTAAATTATTTTTTAAATACGTAAGATATGAAGCAGGCCCTGTGATAAAGACATGTGAAATAACTTGGCTGATCAGTACAGCCATTTAGTAGGAAGTCTTTCTCTTGGTTTGTGAAAACAGCACAGATCCAAGGTGTATGTACTCCATCCGTACCACCTGCTGAATTTGCACCTCAGACAGCTGCACTTCCTCTGCCCGATCAGTTCATCCTATTATTTTATGGCAAACCAAATTTTCTACATTTACAGCAGACTATAAGGGTCACTTTATTGCTTAGAGAAAAGTGGTGTTAACTGACAGAAAAAAAAATCCATTTTCTTTGTTTATCATTTTAAGTGTTCCCTCTGGTCGTCTATTTCCAGCTTATTCCCTAGGTATCCCTTATCTGAAATATTAGTTTATATTTCCAACATTTGAAATTGCTGCTATCCAGCGACATAGTATTTTGGTATACTTATAGCTTTGGCTCACTCTGAACTGAAGGGACATATACACAGCTTTGCAGAACTTTTATTGAACAGACACATGAATCCAAATTCGGAATATCTGGCTGAATATTCCACTCTGGGCTGATGGGGATCGCTCTGAAATGATGTACTGAAAAGATATTAACAGGATCAGGTTTGGCTGTGAAAATGTCATGAAACAAAGTGGTGCAAATAAGGCACCATCATAAAATATACTGTAAAGTGTAATGCTGCGCTTGCGCAGATGTCAGGGGCGCAAATCAGGCACACAGAGTCAGCTATTTCACAAAGCAAGGTTATTTGTAAGCTTTGTCAGGCCATGGAGGGCACCTCTGGAGTTAATCCGACAAATGTACAACCGCCTAATAAGGACGCAATCTCACACAACTTAATATTTAAAATATATTTAACTCAAGATTTAATAACCATTTTGAAAACCAACATTTGGGTCTTTAATGCAATATTGTGTTTTGTAGTGTGTTAGTCAAATCCTTAGGCTTGATCTGGCCATTCTTGAAGAAATATTGTGAAAACTGAGATTGTGGCTTGCGATTGTGTGTTATAAAGCTCGCGATATGATTTTTTGGAAAGATCACCCACCCCTTGTGTCATTCTCCCATTTCCAGAAGTTCATCATAGCATGCATAGTGATCAGTGGTGCTGGTTTCTACATGTATTTTTGTGTGGGCAGCTCTGAGACTCTTTATATGGTTGAGGATATTTACAGTTATTTGTCAGAAACTTTTGTCTAAAGCAGTGTTTCTCACTGGATTGAGAAACACGGATCTAATTTGATGCACAGATGGGGAAAGCTTATGGTCGGAGCACCCGGTCACCCAGCATCCTGTGCCTCTGTAGCATTCAAGGTTAAGGGTCTTGTAAAAGGGCCCAGTAGTGATTTGATAACTCTGCCTGCTGCACAATTTGAACCCATGACCCACTGGATATGGGCACAGAGCCTAATCCTACTGAGGTACATGCCACCTCTGCTACTTAAAGAGTTGTCCTTTGTTTGGACAGAGTGGGGATCATACAAATTTGATCCATCCTCAGTTTCGAGAGAAACAAGGATGACTGATGGTCATGCAGGTACACTGCCTGGGGCGGGGCACGTTTTTGCTGACGCGCTGGTGAAGCTCGGTCACACTCAGAACAGCTAGCGGGGGCCTTTTTAATGGCTTTTCAAATGTTATGAGCGTATTTTTTAACATTATCCCAGCCGTTGGGTGCTGGGTAGGGGCCTTCTGCAGACACTCAAGGGGGCGCCCTGGGACGCGTCACCTGGCTCCACTCACAGTCTCGCCCCCCCCCCCCATTCGGCCGATTCTGCCACAGTGGCCCATGCCAGATATTAGCTTGATGGAAAGGAGGGAGGAGAGAAAGGGGAATGATGTCAGTTGGAGGGGCGGTCAGTGTAGGTGTCTATCAGTCTGCCTGATAGATCACATGCTCTGGGGGTCTTGCACTGCTTGGCCAAGGGATTGGCCTGGGGTACTCATAAAACCTCGGTAAAGTATCCAGCTCAGCAGTCCACAATGTCGTAAAGTAAAATATAGAACTGCAAAAAAGTTTCATCGAAGAATTTAAGATTCCTGACAGCATCACTTCCTGTTTAGTCGATTAAATTTGATCATCCTCTCGAAGCTATCCAAGACATCTGTAAGCAATTAAGTGAGCCAGAAATCTCCCATGCCTGCAGACTGTCTCAGTGCATTGTCATTTCGCAAATGCTGTTTTGTAATTAAGCTGCCAGTGCTTCCCGCACACATTTGCTTTGCTGTGGTCTGTAGGGCACAGTTGTATCAGCTGTATCTTTCATTATGTTTTACTGTTTTTGGAAATGAAACTGCCCTTGGTTGAGGCTTTTCTCATTTGCGATGGTGTATCATAAATGACAGACTCCAAGCAAATGTATAAAACAGTCATCGGAATCATCCACGTATTTATTAACAATGAAGTAATACATTAATTAGTACAGTGTTCAGGGGTGTGGTGTGTTGTTCCGCAGATTAGGACACAGTGCCTCTGATCAGAAAGCTGCTTGTTCAAATCCCAGGGCCAGCGGAGGGATTTAAATGATGGGCCCCTGAACAAGACCATTAACCCCCAATTGCTTCACGGACTGGTTAACTCTCCTTTCTCAACTGTAAGGTGCTTTTGATAAAGGCATCTGCTTGATAAAATGTGAACACACAACATTCTGGAACAGCAAAACCAAAGGCTGTCCGTCCTCCGCTGCTGACTGTAATGAAGTGTTTATTGTTTTGTTTTTATTCTCTCTTCTAATTACTGCTTCTGATTATTACCTGAAGCTGCTACATATTGTCATTAAATACATACATTATATATATATATATATAAACACACACACACACACATACCACATACACACACGGAGCCCATTGGAGCTCAGCCTTTTTAGGACCCCTGTCACTCAGGGGCCCTTGGGATCTTCCGGCCGGGGGGGGGGGGGGGGGGGGGGGGGGGGGGGGGGGGGGGGGGGGGGG
>JAODLD010000113.1:31223870-31238229 GCA_026781065.1 Mormyrops boulengeri
GTGCAGTACAGCATAGACAGCAGCACAGTACCAGATAGACAGCAGTGCAGTACAGTACTGACAGCAGTGCAGTACAGTACAGGAGAGACAACAGTGCGGCACAGGGCACACAGCAGTGCAGTACAGCATAGACAGCAGTGCAGTACAGCATAGACAGCAGCACAGTACCAGATAGACAGCAGTGCAGTACAGTACTGACAGCAGTGCAGTACAGGACAGACAATACAGGACAAACAGTAGGACAATATAGGACAAGTGCAATATAAGAATAAGTAAACAATAAATAAGTATTAAATATCTGCAATAGGGATAAGGGTGCAGTTATACCACAGTATAATAAAATAAATACTGATATATTAACATTGAGCAGTACTATGTAATGAGAGGACAAATGCAGTCATCAGGTGTGCAGTGACTAGATGGCTTGCCTGACGTTAGCTGTTGTTACTGTAACCATACAAGCAATATCAGGATATATAACTTGAGAGCCTCCAGTGATATTAGAATCTTTTATTTCCATTGATGGATCCAGATGCAGCAGTTTCCTCTTTTAGTCGTGATGTCAGTGACACTGGCATTTCTGGACTGGCATTGCTGAAGTGATTTTCAAGGATAATCAGAATCAAGAGCATAACAGTAAGCCAAAGCCGTGTGGTTTATGTGTGTGTGTGTGTGTGTGTCTGGATTATGTTAATATATTACAAGCCTTGTATTTTGTTTGGTTACTTATTGTTAAGGTTAGGGTTGGGTAGCGGTTAAGGTTGTCATGCTGGGATTAGGGTTATGCCCTCAGAAATGAATGGGGAGTCCCCACAAAGATATAATTACAAACATGTGTGTATGTGTGTGTGTGTGTGTGTGTGGTCCAGATATACCTTACCTTGTGGGGACCAAATGATCCCACAATGTGATGAATACCCATTGTTTTCCCTTATGGGGACCAGTTTCCTAAAACTCAATTTAATAAAAATCTGTGACTGCAATGAAAAAACTAAAACTGTATTTTGTCTGGTTACTTATGATTATGATTAGGTCTGAGTAGGGGTTAAGGTTGTCATGGTTAGCGTTAGCATTTTTCCCTTAGAAATGAATGAGCCGTCCCCATAAAGACATGTTTACCCGACGTGTGTGTGGGTATGTGTGTGTGTGTGTGAGAGAGGGAGGGAGAGAGGGAGAGAGAGAGGGAGGGAGAGCTGTATTTCTATTTCTCTTTACGTATAGATCTAAGCATCAAACATGTACAAAACAAGCTAAAGCCTTTATCATTCAGCGTGATTTAGGTGTAACTCAATGATGTTTTGAGCAAAAAGGAAAAACAAAAATACATTTATTTATACTAATAGTTTGTATCTGAATTTCAGAATTTACTATTAAGTTACATAAGGCAGGTGATTTTTTTTGTTTGATTGTTTTTATTCCAGTCTCAGTGATAATATAAAATTAGACATGATTAGTGTATTTCATTAGTGCAGCTTCTTTGGAAAAACATCAAAACTATACTTCAGAACTTCACTGTGGTGCTTTGATGCATTTTCAGAAGTATTTATTTTTTTCTGAAATATAATGCTACCATTTTCATTTCAGTATATGTTTGTCCCTGAAAAGCAATTACTTCTTAATAACTTGGGTTAGGGTGACTAACTAGGAAGCATTAGAGTTAGTAACTAGGGAGGGTTAGAGTTAGTAACTAGGGAGGGTTACGTTTAGTGTTTTGGGGTTAGGGGTTGCTGTTAGGGATTGTGCTTAGTGTTTAGGGTTAGGGGTTATTGTGAGGGCTAGGGGTATTCCTGTATAGTCAAACTGTTCATTATCAAAGTGTCCTTTCCTTTAGTATTGAGCACTATGATCCCATCTTAGTTGGCCGTCTGTATCACCTGTAAATAGTTACTAATTCCTAGCAGCTTTCACCTGTACTCAACAATACTGCTATTTCCAGCCATATTTCATAAGGGCTTATCCTTGGCAAGGTCACAGTAACCCTAGAAGGCATGCTGGGAAGCAGAGTGAGCGGTCTGAGCGAGTGGATCGCCCCTTTCAGGTGAGGAGGGAGCATCTGCTTGTTATAAGAAAGGGTATAAGCAGCATGAGATATGAACAGTGTGATGGTAAGAGGGAGAGTCAGTAGGAGAGGCAGGTTCGGGTCAGGGGCTGCAGATCTGCGGACACCAGGCGGATTGTTGGCGGTGGTGAAGCAGAAGCTATGAGGTTCAGATGAGGTTCAGACAGGGCTCACGGTTTGCTGGTCAATCTGTGTCCCTCTGGTCATCGGCAATGGGTAATGACCTGGCAAACAAGGCCGTGAGCATGAGTGGCCAAAGCGAGGTTTCTCCACGGGGTTCCTGGGCTCACACACTCTGTGATGGGGTGAGGAGTTCACAGATCTGCAGGAGCCAAAAATAGAGCCACCCCCTCCGGCGGATTGAGGGGAGCTAGGCGAGGTGATTTGGGCATCATGCATAAGGATGCAGTCCAGGCACATCCCATTGGGCAGAGACCACGGGGGAGACCCAGGATACACCGGAGGAATTCTACACTAAATGGCCAAAAGTATGTGGACACCACATTGTCCAGCTGCTCAATCTGAAACCAAGGGTTTTAATATGAAGTCAGTCCACCCTTTGTTCCTATAATAGCCTCTACTCTTCTGGGAAGGCTATCCATTAGATATTGGAATATTACTGGTGGTGAACTTTCTCCCAGACATTATAACCTCACATTGATGAGCAAGGCAGCCCTAACAGGGCAGAAATTTGGTGAAGTGACTTGTTGGAAAGATGGAGTCCTATGATGATGAATGATGTGGAAAGTCAGTAACCTCTTCTGTATGATGACCCATTCTGCTGCTACTATCTGTTGCTGGAGATTTCATGGCTGTGTTTAACTGTGCACGTGTGGCTTAAAATCAGTCAATTCCTTTAATTAACAAGGGTGTTCACACACATTTGGCCATATAGTGTATCTCCAAGGCAGACTAGGAACATCTAGAGGAATTATATCTCATACGTGGAACATCTGGAACCACAAGGGATCCCCCAAAATGAGTTTGAGTTGGTGATCCTGGAGAGAGAGGTTTGGTGTGACTTGCTTAGTGCTGCCATCATGACCTTTGTCATGTCCCATGTCCAGACTCAACTAAATCAGCCTCCCCAAAGTAGTAATGCCTAAACATTTAGCTAGAAAAGCACGTTCGTCCTCCCTTTCGGTGCGAGATATAATTGAGCTGATGTCACTTACTGAGGGCTTCTCTTGTGTTCTTTGCCTTGCCCTCAGCTGCCCTTCCTTCTCAGTCCCAATACTACCACATCCCTGTCTCCCTCGGACCTTCCCATTCTGCTTACCTTCTGTCCTTCATGTTCCCGTAGGACTGACTTGCCTGGCTCATGATATTCTTTGGCTTCATGACTCAAAGAAACAAGATTGTCGATTCCATTTCTGTTTGCCTTAGTTAAACTCCCCTTGCACCACATATGGGTCCCCCAATATCTGTCATGACAACCTTCACCTAGACGAGTCCTACCAAGACCAGATGAGATGAGACAAGAATGTCTTGCTGTCCTTTCACTAAAAGAACAATGTTATTAATCACCCTAAATTCTAACTATTCTGTTAGTTCACACCAGCAGCTGTGAAATTCTTGCTTGACTCAGCAAAAAACATTCAGCCACTTATTGTGGCATTTAATTGATTTCCAAGTAAATAGAAATCTTTGCAATTTGCAATATTGTGAAGCTGCAGTTTTTGTGAACACAGTAATTATGATTTAGCCTTCAGTGCTGTCATGTTGTCTTTCTAGGGGGTGATAAGAGACATTTGGTTTGCAAATATTTATTATGACGAAACTGCAAGCTTCATGCATTTTTTTTGTGTGAAATAGGATTACTTCTGGAGTTTAAAACAAAAGTACTTTCAAATGCTGAGAAGCTGGATGGCTTCAGAAAGCGCTAAGCTGAGAGGCTCTTTCCGGCTGCTTCCTGCTTCTGCATTAAAATTCATGTGTTTCTGTGTAGTTTATGTTTCTGAATAGGAAGCTACTTTAAAAGGTGGCAACTGTGAAAATATGTGTTTGTGTGTGTCATATATTACATTGTGAGGACGAGATGCCAGTCAATCACAGGGCACACACAAACACACACACACACACGTTTGTATCCATATCTTTGTGGGGACAATCCATTCATTTCTATGGGAAAAACCCTAATTCCAACAATGAGAACCTTAACCCCTAACCTGCCCTAATCTTTACCATAAGCAACAAAACAAAATACAACAATTTTGGCATTTTTGGTTTTGATCACAGATTTTTATATGTAGAAACTGAAAAAGTCCCCACAATGTCAAAATGACAGGCGTTTATCACATCCTTAAAATATGTAATATATACATAACCCACGCACACACACACACACACACACACACAGGCATTCTTAATTGAGAGACACCAATTAGGCTGACTGCACGAGGAAATCCATGTGACCCATGTGTTGTTTTTCATTCAATCTGGGTTCTTGACTGCAGTTGCATTTAATTACATTAGATAATGAAGTGGGAAAAAACTTAACATATATGTGTATGTTTCTGAAGTACTTACAGTATATAGTGCCACTCATTCTAAATCCACAGGCATCAATATGGAGTTGATTCCACTTTTGTAGCTATAATAGCTGCCACTCTTCTGGGAAGATTTTCCACAAGATTTTGGAGTGTGTCTGTGGGGATTTTTGCCCATTCGTCCAGCATTTGTGAGGTCAGGCACTGATGTTGGACGTGAAGGCCCGGCTCACAGTCTCCATTCTAGTTCATCCCGAAGGTGTTTGATGGAGTTGAGGTCAGGGGTCTATGTGGGCCTGTCAAGTTCTTCCACACTGAACTCACCCAACCAAGTCTTTAGGGACCTTGGTTTATGCATTGAGACACAGTCATGCTGGGACAGAAGAGGGCCTTCCCTAAGCTGTTCACAGGCACAGCGGTTTAGTCCACTGACCCACACGCTGCCCCCAATCACAAGAACATTCTACCGGCACCAATTTAACACTGAGCAAAAGATGGGCCAAAACACCAAAATCGTGTTTTACATTTCTACAGAATCACCCCCCCCCCCAATATTAATATGCTTGAGGTCATTTCCAGTAACATTGATGCACACAATGCCAGCACTTGCTTATCACCTAGACGATGAGAATGGAAACCATGGAAACACAGATGTAAGTTGTCTTTCTCTCCTCTTAAGCCTGGCAAATAAGAGCGCGTGTGCGTGTACCCTTGTTTCTGCTCCAATCTCCTCACACGGTGTTATGGGACCCACTGTCGTAGCTAGTGCCACCAGTGAATGGTGGCTAGCGGGTGCTGCCTGGGCATCTTCAGTGCCCGATGAGGGCAGCTCAGAGACGGGCATGTGGGGAATTAGCTAACTATATGCGATGTCGCATGGAACTGCGTCAGATGGAGAAACAAACTGAGGAGGTTCGGTCCAGGTGGCAGGAAGTTTAATCTGACCTCCGAGGCCTAACACAGCAAAAAACAGCAAAGGCCAGCTTGTGCAGTACAGTGCCCGTTAGGACCTGAGCACCCCCCTCCCCAGTTTAACTGCCAGCTCTGCTCAGGATTTACTTAATACTGTGGGATTTCGAGTCCTTCCCATTCCAGCTGAGTTACCAACTGACCCTCATCTTGATGGCATTTTATTACAAATTTCACCTGATTATGTTCTCATTATAAGACTAGTACTAGAACAAAATGTAGTAGCAGGGAACTAGTAATTCAACACTTACATAGAAGGGGGTATCCTGCTGGTGTAGTGATCAGGATTTGCCGTTCCCATGGCCCGTGTTTGAATCCCGCTCAGGAAATGCCAACTTCAGCCTTTTTTTCCAAAGATTTCCTCTGGGATCAACAAAATTTATTGTGTGTTATCTTTTCTTATCTTGCCTTACTGTAGTTTTTGCTGGCAACTCAGCAACCAGTGCAAAGAGGTCCAGGGAAAATACACCATGCAAACCATGCAGAAAACGACTGCATCCTGTAATATCATGAGCAGCAACTGATACAAGACAGCAAGAAGAAACTTTTAATGAAAACGTCTTGCACACTGTGAGAGATTGATCTAGTCTTCCAGGGTGAGATATTAGGATCTATTTGGGTAAAAGTAATTCCCTTCCAAAAGTTGCTTTTATTGGTTGCCACCACAGGTACTTCTGTACTCCAGGGGGGATTTTAACAGGCAATGCAAAACATTTCTCTGATGGAGGTTCAGGCTTAACTGTAGATGGCGGGGTGGTTTTAAAGCACCGCTTTGGGTGACATCACTTAATTTTGAACGGGACTTTGTTTAGCTGTTTCGATGTCAATTTACAGTATGAGTTACAAGACAAAGTTGGAGATTAAGCTCCAAAGTTTTCAATCACAAGGCAATTCAGTATGTCAGAAGATTTTAAATAAAAATGATACCAATATGTTAGAGTTTCCTGGATGTTGTGTAGACTGATGGAAATCCACAGTCTTGAAGGATGAAGGGGGGATTTTCCATCCTGTACTGTAACTCTTCAGAAAAGAAGCTGTTTTTTTTATTATTTGAATCACGAATTTAAGTTTTTAAACTACAAAGCAAACACCAGGAAGAGGATCATGACAAAAAAATTATTTTCAATTTTTAATTATTATTGTGAATTTGTGAAAACTTTTTCTCTGACCTGGATAATTAATGTGTGAAAAGCCTGCACCTGTTGTTACCGGGATAGGCTCCGGTCCCCCCGCACCCCCGGTTGGGATTCAGCAGTTATGTTGATGGATAGATGGATGGATGGATGGATGGATGGATGGATGGATGGGCCATTCTGGGAGCTTCCTGTGATGTCTCCTGTCAGATGGAGAACCTACAAAAGTGCTACATGATCTGAAGAAACATTCCGGCTTTTAAAGGAACTCACGTTAAAAAAATCCCTCATTTTCAAGTCCATAATGTGATCAGTTATATCAACAGGAAGATAATAATGTTACAAAATGAATCACTATGTAATATGCACACACACACACACACCATTGTCATATAAAATGTGACATTTAAACATTAACACTGGAAGAATTTTAAATTCTGATAAGAAGAGCTGTTTATGTGTTTTTTTATAAACTGGGTCAAAGCAGAGCAATAGAAGTATGCATCTATTTCCAAACACACACATTTTCAAAAGTGCCGCATTCAATGTACAAGTAGCTGATCAGTTACCTGCCTTTTAGTAAAAATATCATCCAGATATATATTAGAGTTAGCTGTAACTAATCTCAGGCCACTCTTTCACACAACCCGACAATTAACTCAAGAGGCATAATTTTCTGACATATTGAGCTATTTAAAGAATCTCAAAGTTGAGTAACTGCCTCCACACATGTGGAACAATTGAAATAACACAACTAAATGTAATCATTACTATAATAACAATTATAAACAGTTAGTTGTGCCAGATAAATGTGTTTTTTTCAGACAGCTACAGTCTCCAAGCTGTTTATTCTACACACAGCATAGATTCCCTCTTTGTTTCACTCTTTATGAAAAACAAACAAGCATACTGTAAGCAGCCACTGTGTCGATATTAATTGAATTTCATGAGGCCAAACTGACAGGTTGTCATTTAATCCATGGTAACAGATAGCAAGACGGCCAATCCTTCTCAACATACCCAATAGCGGTGTTTATCATCACAAAAAACACAGGCCCCTGAGGTTTGGGGACCCCCTGTTGGCTACAAGGTGTAAGGGTTAGGGTAAGGACCTGGGTGGAATTCTCAACCAAGATTTCTGTCAGTCTTATCACCTATTGTATAGACTGTGATGAATTCTGTCATGTTAATTTTTCCGCCCGCACTAATAAGAATTGTGTATTTGCCAATGGAAAAAGGCCATGTATGACAGATTATAGATCTCTAATCATTTTTAAGAATTATATCATTGTAATATGGGTTTATCCCACCATCAGACACCAGGAGGAGCAGTGTATTAGGGGTGGAGTTATATTTGCATAAGTTTTAACAACTATTTAAGAATTATACAGACACTCCTCTACTTACGAATGAGTTATGTTCCGAATGGCTGTTCATAACTTGAAATGTTCGTAAGTCGTTATTCAACATAATTTTAAGGGTATACGCAAGTACAAAGAACTAGGATGCTGGGAGTACGCACGCTACGGTGCTGTGCGGCGGGAGTAGCAGCCAGAAGTCGTACTAGGCGGAATTGGCGTGCAGAAAAGAAAAATTGATGTTGCGGACAGGAAACGGGAGCCCAAGGAACACAGTTTGGACTTGCAGTCCTCTTCGTTCGTATGTCTGAAAGTTCATAAATTGAAAGTTCGTAAGTAGAGGAGTGTCTGTATATCGATACACTAAGAATTATGTCATTTAAGAATTTTGCAAGTACTGGGGGCTCCATGAAAGCTTACCTGGGCTAAGGTGCACCTTCCCTGGGGTAGAGATCCATGGATATCCCATTGGTAACCTTCAGTCCTGGAGGGAAGTACCGGGAGCTCCTTGAAAGCTTACAAAGATTACAAAGGTGAACCTTTTCCAGGTAGAGATCCACAGAGGTCTTGGTGGTACATAATAACCCTAGGTCTAGGGCTAAGGTTAGAGCTAGGGCTACGGTTGGGGCTTGGGACTTCAGAGCCCCAGACTCCATGGAAGTACTGGAACCTCATTCAGTCCCTATACAGGCTAAGGTGCACTTTACTCTGGGTAGCCAGTCACCCAGGGTCCGATGTTCATAGTTACCTTAGGTCCACGGTCTAAGGCCAGAGTCCTGGGCTTGGAAGGAGGGTAGCAACCTACCTTCATAGTAACCCTATGTCTAAGGCTAGGTTTATGAGTTTTGGTGTCAAGGTTACAGTTAGGGTTTGGGTTACTTACATACATTTCCCCTTGTGAAAGTGCTGGTGTACCAGCCTACCATTAATAACACTCTGTTGTGATTAGTGGATAAATCCATATAGAGAACACTGGGAACCTACTTTTTCAATAAAGAATGAAAACTTTCACCAGTTAATCTTCTGCTTTCTCTCCATTGCAATAACACAGAGCAGCACAGGGATGCGATGGTTAGCAGTGTCGCCTCACACCTCTGGGACTAGGGTTCAAGTCTCTGCCCTGGCTCCCTGTGTGGAGTTTGCATGTTCTCCCCATGTCATCGTGTAATTTCCTCTGGGTACTCTCCTTTTCCCTCCACAGTTCAAAAGTATGCTGAGGTGAATTGGAGTTACTAAATTGCCCATAGGTGTGCCTTGCAATGGGCTGCCACCATGCTGAGTTGTTCCCTGCTTTACGCCCATAGCTTCCAGGATAGGACCCCCTGTGACCCTGAATTTGACATGCAGATTCAGAAAATAGCATAAACGTCCTTGTGTGTGCTGATACTGTGGACTTCACTGCAGTCCGCCATTAGGATGCGAAGGGCATTGCAGTTGATAATTAAAATGGAATTAAAAAAACTTTTACCCATAATTAACGCAAGGATGATCTAATAACGATGCATTTATGGATTATGCTGGCACAGTGTTCCACACCTGGAAGATCGTTTAATTACAAACTTATTGTGGTGTGGAAAAAAGTGTGAAGAATCAAGTTTGAAACTCCTTATCCTGTGTAACATACACTTTGATTTAGAAATCACCTCTAACTATTTCCCTAAGTGATTTTTAAAATGTTTTTTTTGTACTTTTTACTTTTTGTATGCCCCTTATCCCAAACTTTATATAGAGAAAGCCTCATTTCATATTATAGTTTTCAGCAGCTGATTTCAAACTATAATATTAGGTAATGTGAAGCAAACAGGGCAAATGACTTTATAGCCAAAGAATTGAGGCTGTGGGTAACAGCGATGAAATGTAATTCAATGCAATACTGCACCACTATCAGTGATGAATGCTGATATTGCAAATGTTACGCCTTTATTAAACTGAATCTCAGACTCATTATTTAATAGGTCATATTTCAGCACCCTGTGGGTCTAAGATCTAGAAGACAATGAAAATATCAGCTTACTAGACTGTATTCGCAAAGGACACCAAATTCATACGGAATCCAATAATGTCTGTATTGCAAGTGAACAATATGTTGAAATTAATCTTTATTTGCCATTTGTACAAGTATGAGCACCGGTACATTATGTTAGTTTCCACAGATCCCACCTTGCTCTCCTTTTTAAGACATTGTCACACATACAGAGGTGAGAGCAGAGGGTCAGGCCATTTATCCAGAGCACCTGGAGGGTTTTTCCAAACGAGATGTGTCTATTCTGTTGAGCACGGGATTCAAGCTGGCAACTGTCTAAGTGCAGCCATAGAAGTCTAACGCATTGAGCCACACACTGCCTGACAGCTAAAGCAATGATTTAAAATACAACGTCTGTGTTTCAGGCTTTGAATGAATCCTTTCACGTTTTATAATAACAATAACAATATCCATTATTTTAAATACACGGTACTGAGCAAAATTCTTAGACAAAAAAAATTATGTTTAAATGGTATTCGTGTTAGTGTAAAACTATATCTGTCAATGTGTGTTAGCTTAGCCATTTCAAAACTTCTCCTAAATTCACCCCAGTATTTGCAGCAACCATCTAATACATCCATGTATTTTTTGACTCTACCACTAGCACCCCTCATATAGCTAATCAATATCTCATTGACTTTTGTACATTAATTTAATCAATTAATTGAGCAGGTGGCAAAATGTAATAAATACATGGAATGGCTCAGGTTCTCCTGAAGAGAGATTTGGGAACCAACACAGGGTTCTTCTAGCCATCCAGCAAGATATCAGCAACTTTTTTGAACAGAAGTTCATGATAGTTTTGTTATTGTTCATTTGCACATTTAAATATTAAATTGTGTGTTTTTTTCTTAGCAAATACATGCTTATTACCCAGATATTATCTTTAAACATTTTCTTTGACCACATAAATAAGTCTTTTGCCCAGTACTGTACCAGTCATGAGATTTAACTAATTAACAAACGCAAAAGGCAAACCGCATGTGAATATAATTTCCTTTGTACCATGCTAGCACTTTCATTAATAATAAGATCGACATATTCTGACAATAAGCAACATATGCAATGTTTGCTGATATTATCTAAGTGAAGTGTCTTTTTTAATGGTTTAAGGTGAACCTCTGAAACATCACATCTACCTGAATACCACATTCCTTAAGTCCTGTAGGGAGGATGGTCAGGCTAATGAGGCTAATGTCATTTTTTATCCAGATTTTGCCTCTGTGGATGGTGTCAGTGCTTGTCAGTGCTGTGATGAGCTCATTAGCAAACCAAAGAATAACATGAGTTCCCAAAAGCCTGGCCCTGCATGCCGTCCTGCCAGAGAACCAGACGGTGCTGCTGGACGGAGGAACGGCCCGCGCTGCTCTAGCAGACGTCATTGCAGTGTAGCCGGGGGGGCAGATTTATGATGCAAGGGGAGGCCAAGAAGGCTGCAGGACGTGTAATGTGGCAAATTTATTCAAGCAAGGTGCTCCTTGGCTAGAAAATGTGGATAGGATGGACATTTACATGATTAACTGTATATCTGCTGTGAAATATCCTTCAGGTGGACAGTAGCCAGTACCGGCCATAGCTATACTTCTCATCAAGGCGAGTTTCCTAATTATGATGTAGACCGGAGCAAAAAAGAGCATGACCGGTCAACCAAAAACACGACATGAGCGGCCATAAGGGTGCCATCTTCTGTGAGTGGATGTCAACTTAGCAAACCAGCAGTGCCTCCCAGTCCAAGATGCCACATGGGCTTTGATCCTTAACTGGACCAAAAGGTCAATTACAGGTATGAATGTGGAGGCAGGGCCAGAAGTAAAATTACATTTTGCCAGTGCAGGGATTTTGAAAAGACTTGCACATATTTGATGAATGCAATTGCAAAGCAGGACTTGCACGAAGGTGCTTGATGGTTTAGCATAACAAATCCCATTTTCTTGTGATTTTTTTCCTCCCTCTTTCTTGAGTAACATACAAAGGTACTGCAAACTGCTAAACTCAGCATAGTTCTCCATCAATTTGGAAAACTGAAAACTCTAAAAAAGAGCGTCACATCAATGCCAAAAGTAGAGGGTGATAAAACACAGCGTGAATAATATAAACCTTCAACATTACGCGTGCGTAAATATGCCACTCGCGATCGCAAATGTGAAACTCGCAAGCGCAGAAAGAAGAAATGCGTGCGCTTGTATCATAATTTTGCGCTCAAACTTTTTTCCTTTTTCCGTAGTGTGCAAAAATCACAAAACCAGGAGCCATCAGCCAATAGCAATCGCCGACAGAAACGGCCATGAGCCCGCCTCCAAACTGTCAAAACCACCTCCGCGTCAAAACTCCAGTGCAAAGATTTCCCTCGAGTACAGAAAGCTGCCAAAGGTACTGTAGTTAGCGCACAAGGATAACTATCAAATTGAAAATGGAAAAAAAACATTAGAGAAGGAAAAAAGACTGTTTGAGCGAGATATTGTGAAATTCTTTTTCTGTGCTTGCGAGTGGGACATTTATGTACGCCAAATGTTTAATTGTCATTGTTGACACACCACAACGAAATGTGTTCTCTGCATATAAACCCATATATGACAATGTGACATAGCAGGGGGCAGCTAATTCAGCGCCGGGGGGAGCAGCGCTTGGAGACAGTAACTTGCTCAGGGCACCTCGTTGGTAGGGGATTCAAACCTGCAATCTTTCAATTATAAGGGCGCATCCCTAACCATTAAGCCACCAGGCTTGAACTTGCAGGTTTATATATTTCACGTAATGTTTTATCGCTCTCCAATTATTACATTGATGTGACTCCATACTAAAAGCTCTAAGTAAAAACAGCTAGTAAAAAATGGATCTTTAACAGCTAAAGTTAATTACTAAATTATTTGAACCAAAATCTATGCAGCTCATTAATGACAAACGTTTAAATCGATGTTTGAATAAAAAAAGGTTAAATCAAAAGCAGTATTACAGTATATTAACTACCAGACCACCAAAATAAAAATGTTAGTAAATATAATTGATGCATCTAAGCTTCTTTGGTGCATATATCATATCATATATATGTCACATTGACACATATGGGTTAAATGCAAAGAACACATTTCGTTGTTATGTGGTGTGACAACTGATCACTAAATTCTAAGCAGGAGAGCTGGCATTCTGTATGTCTATTGCCTTTAATCTTGCAGCACATGTAGGATGTAATCTATACAATATTGTCCAGTACAGGTGGCATTACCTTCCCCCGGTAGTGTTAGCAATCAGGCTAAGCTATCACTGAAACCACAGGGTTCCTGTTCTGAACACCAGGGCCGCTGCTATCAGATTAGCCTGTGCAGGCAGACTGGCATGCTGAGCCAGGACTGTGGGAGGGAATGTTATGACTGGAGCCTGAGGGAGAAATAGCAACTGAACTCCCCCAGGCTGCATGTTCCAGCATGTTCCAGCAGCGTGGCAGGTCTCACCTGCAGTCAATCACAGTCCGATCCAGTTTTTCCATTATACGCTATATGGCTTTACACACATAGGTCAGTGCAGAACCTACAACATTCATCCATTATTTAGCATTATTTACAAACCCCCAGTGCACTTTACAAGATGAGCCGTTTCTGTAATTAATAAATATGGTTTTTAGATAAAGCAGCCGGCCAAAAAGCAATGAAACCACAGGTCATACTGAAGAGGAGAAGTGAGGTGGGATTTTTAAGTGCAGCTGAACTGAACCAGGCGTGTAAATGAGGTCATTTCTTTTTATTAGAACCATAATCAGAATTCACTTTATTGGCCAAGTGTATTTACTAGGAATTCAGCTTGGTAGTATTGGTAAATACATACAAGATAACACAGAACATGAATAAAAAACACATTACAGACAGTAAACTCGTATTTACAAAAATGAAAGAGATGTTAATTTACAAAAGGACTTTTTGCTAGAGGGATTTGCTAGAGTGTGATGGAATGTTACTCTGCCCGGGGTGTCGCCTGCAATGTGCCTAGTGCTTGACCGGCATCCTATCCATAGTGTCCCCTACCTTGTGCTCTGAGATGGACTGTTATTCTGCCCAGGGTGTCCCCTGCTCTGTCCCCTGTGACAGACTGGCATTGCCATCCAGGGTGTCCCCTGCTCTGTGCCCTGTGACAGACTGGCATTGCCATCCAGGGTGTGCCCTGCCCTGTGCCCTGTGACAGACTGGCATTGCCATCCAGGGTGTGCCCTGCCCTGTGCCCTGTGACAGACTGGCATTGCCATCCAGGGTGTGCCCTGCCCTGTGCCCTGTGACAGACTGGCATTGCCATCCAGGGTGTGCCCTGCCCTGTGCCCTGTGACAGACTGGCATTGCCAT
>JAODLD010000113.1:31238329-31260368 GCA_026781065.1 Mormyrops boulengeri
GTGCCCTGTGACAGACTGGCATTGCCATCCAGGGTGTGCCCTGCCCTGTGACAGACTGGCATTGCCATCCAGGGTGTGCCTTGCACTGTGCCCTGTGACAGACTGGCATTGCCATCCAGGGTGTCCCCTGCACTGTGACAGACTGGCATTGCCATCGAGGGTGTCCCTTGCCCTGTGCCCTGTGACAGACTGGCATTGCCATCCAGGGTGTGCCCTGCCCTGTGACAGACTGGCATTGCCATCCAGGGTGTCCCCTGCACCGTGCCCTGTTATGGACTGGCATCCTATCCATATTGTCCCCTACCTTGTGCTCTAAGATGGACTGGGATCCCGTTAAGGGTTCCCCCTGCATTCTACCCAGTGATGGGCTGGCGTCCTATCCAGGGTGTCCACTGCCTTGTCTATTGTGGCATAGGTTCCCCATGGCCTTCAACTATCAGTCTTTTTCAGTAAATCTTTATTTATGTAACATTGTTTTAACCAATGGGTTTGCAAACAGCTTTACAAACATTTTAAAAGAAGAAAAAGGAATAAATTCAAATAAGCACGCAAGAAATAACAACAAGAACAAAAAATGGAATAAAATAGAATTAACTTAAAAAATTATTATAAAATACCACCAAAAATGTAGGACTTCTACCACTCGTAAAAGTCTGTAAGGGACCCTAACCCCTACCACACTGGGGCCTCTAGCCCATACCAAAGAGGTCTCCAGCCCTTACCTTCCTGGGGTCTTTAGCCCCTACTGTACCTCACTGGGGCCTTTAGCCCCTATGTCACAGAGGTCTCTAGCCCCTACCTCACTGGGTTCTCTAGCCCCTACCTCACAGGGAACTCCAGCCCCTACATGAAATAATATTTTATCATAAATTATTATATAAAATATTGAAAAGATTTGTTTTCAGCCTAGTTTTGAAAGTACTAGGACATGCAGTAGCTCTAAGGATAAGATCTAGATAAGTATCTTTAAGGATCTAGATAAGAAGTGTGCAAATGGAAGGACAGACAGTTTTTAATGGCACAATAAAAATATATTCTCAATATGACAATATTTTAAAAACCATTAAAAAACATTTAATATCCCCACAATTACAAAATGTAACTCTCACCTTGCAGTAGGGAGAAAATGGAAGTATGTAAAACAAAAGCATCTTTAATTCACAGATAAAGGAACTCTTTAAAAAGCTTGTGTTAAATCCCATTATAGCAAACCACTTTTTTCCATTTATAAAAGCAGCTTATCAAGCTGGTGCTGAGTGATTCGCCTGATTAAAGCAGTTTCCCTCATGACCAGACTGGGTCCTATAGCTGTATCGTGCTTCATATCTGCACCGTGTCACTTGGCAATCATGACTGGGAGCCACTAGTGGCAAAATAAATGAGATTCACTCCATCGGGGGACAGGAAGCAGGAAGGGTGCACAGCTTCAGGTGCCTGAAAGGTACCCGTTGCCACTGGCAACGATCACACCGCTTCTCATGCTAATGCTAATCCCTCCTGCGCGGTGCTGGTGATTTGCGGGCCGTATAAGTGGGATTCCATGTGTGACGGAGCACGAATCAGCTTCCGCTGCCCCCTGCAAACACGAGCGCAGAGATAATGGATTGAAGGCTAATTAAATTGCAGTGAAAATCAGGGGGATAAAGGATAAATGTTTCTGAGTAATATAATTATCTGAGTTCTGACACTTAGGTTACGTTCGTATGAAATTGAAAATTTCTACCCAGTTGTGACGAGGTTGTTTGTGATTTATGATTTAGTACAAAATCACAAGGGAGGCAAATATATAAATGCATCTTTCTATTGTGGCTGTGTTTCTAATTGGACTCTAGGTTTATCCAGATGCTTCCTCCCTGATTCAAAGCAGACGTAACATTTCCTTAATTTTTTTGATGTATTCAAATACTCAAGGTGCCTGTTGAAAACCAGCTTTTGCTCCCCTTCTACCTGGAGATCCACCGGCAAGCTATTGTAGCTTATATCTTGTGTCATCAAATATTTGAGACTGTTTTGGATCCATCCAGCCACTGCATATTACACAGAATAGTGATACTTTATTAATCCCTGCAGGGATATTTTCATTTTACCTACTATATCTGACTTGCCATGAGACACACCGACAGGTGAGAGCAAGCTCGTGGGTCATAGGCAGAGTCAACTGGTATGTAGTGCCTCTGGAGCTGGGGGTTAAGGGTCATGCTCAGGGGGCCATTGATGAAATCGCATTACTGACCCTGGGATTTGAACCGACAACCTTCCTATTGCAGACACGGAGTCTTAACCAGCTGAACTACACCACACGACCCAGTCACTTCAGGGATTAACTGACCCTGTTTTGTCATAAATTCATGTCGCTTTGCAAAATACAGTAAATAAAATGTAAATGTAAAATTAGTGAGAGAGAAACAGTGTATGATGGGAAGGGGTGGGGGGGGGGGTCACATCAGGTCTGTACAGGGACTGTTTCTGCCTAGTGCCCGCAGCCTCCTTTTGTCTGTAGCGTTAACAGAGCAACTCCTGCTGTTCGACATTGGGATAACTCCAAGTTCTCAATCACTGCCTGTTTTGGGGCATTATGGGGAGTCTGAGTGGTTTCCCAGCATCCATTGCTGCTGAGTGGCATGTTTAGCATGTTGTCACATGATCAATTAGGAAATTTTTAAACTAAAATGTGAAACAAGTATTTTGAAATACTGCATTTTTGTGTGTACAGCCAGTCATGCTACAACTTCACTAATACATTCCTGAATAACTGCACTTAAATCTATTCACTAAATATTCACTAAAATCGCGTACTAAAATACACATAACCAATGGGAAAAAGAGGACTAGGGGAGCATGACTTGAAACTTATTAACTTACTCCAAACAAAATTAATCAAATAATAAAAGCAGTGGTAACAGGGGCTGAAATTGTAATTATATGCATTTTAAATAAGAAATAACAACAGTACACTAATAAATGATATCATCAACGTCTTCTATGATGAAGATGAATTATGTAGTAACTGCTTCAACCGTTGTCACGCCCGACCGTCCGATCCTTCCGTGTGCCACGCCCCCCTCGTTAACCTCATGTGAAATCCCAATGTTACCAGCTGTTTCTTGTTGTTTCATTAAGTCCTGTGTATTTAAGTCCACATCAAAGTCTGCATCCCCAGTTCCGTCATTGACTTCATTTCTCATAATCCCCGTGTTCCTGGATCTCCGTCTCCCTGACCTTGATTCCCCGTTCCCTGCTCGCTCATCCCTGCGTGTGCCAAACTGGCTAACTTGTTGATTGCTGAGAGTCCAGAGTAGTGATGGTGAAAACAACACTTTATGAACCATTTGCTGTATTTTCAAACCCCACTAGATGATGCTGTTGGCTTACTTTGGTGCACGTTTGAGTCCTTTTTTTTGAACAGAGTGCACCATCTAGTGGCTTCAGAAAATACAGCAAATGAAATATGCAGCATCATATTGGCCATCATTTTTCGGGAGGAGTGAGCCATTGCCACCTAACATGTACAAAGCACAAATACAATGAATTACAACATGCGAAAGGGCACTAAAGGGAACATGGCTATAGCAAATGTAAGTGAATTTAAAAAGGTTGTTGTGTGTTTTTATGTGATAATTAGTTCAGTATTTTTAGATTTTTAGAATCGAAGACTTGTGCAATGTGTGGATGTACAAAAAGTTTGGATCTTTTAGACTTGAAAACTAGTTCGACCTATTCACTTGAATGAACAGGAAGTCACCATTGATCACTTGGATAGTTGGTTTTGCGTGTGAGTAGTGTTTCTCACTAAGACCATATCATGCTGTAATTCGCTTAATGCTGTTATCTCCAACTGAAAATGCGCAAATACAAATGCACGTCGTATTGGACTTCATATTGGAGATTCGTATTGTGCCATTATGCATTGTAGCAGAACTGACAATTCAGTGACTCACCGTACCACAAATTTTCCATGTGCTTAAAGGGAGGCTTCATGTATTTTCACCTCAATACATTTGTGCCGAATGGGATGAATGAAGACTTCTCTCTCAAGTGCTTTTTGTGATATCAATTCTTTGTCTGTGACATGGCATACATATTATCAGTGACTCATGTGACTCTATTGCAGTACCACTTGTTTTAATTAGAGGCGTTGTCTGGTGATACCCTGCATGACACTTGTTGTGTTACCATTGGCTACCCAGCAGGGTGTGAATACATCTGCTTTAAAAATTTAAAGATGCACATTGTCTTTAGCAGATTAAAGAAGACAAAATTTCGAAACCCGTCTGTGCGGAGACGTTGATTAATAAACCCTATTATGGAAAGTGAACCCTCTTCTTTTGTTACATTCCATGTGTAGAAATGAAAATGTCCATTAAATACATGCACTTGGTAGGGCATTGGGAAGCACATGTTTTATTTGAATTGTTTATGAATAAATAGTCATATGGCTTGGAAGGGAGATCATTGTTAAGAAATGCTACAGTTGTATACTTGTTGGGTCCAGAGGACAAAAGCAAGTCAGCTACAATCAATAACCTACCTGCTTCTTTTTGCAGCACAGCAATTTAAACGCATTCTGACATGACTCGACCGAAAAGACCACAGGGAGTACACTCAGACCAGTGTTTACCAAAATGGAGACATCGCCACCTGTTGAGTTAAGGCAAGAATTTGGTTGCCTGCCTGAACTAGGGACTCGGGGCTTTAGGTCTGGAAAATAATCCTCTTCTCGACAATCGAGCCAAAGGCATCATGCTGTGCTGTACTGTGGTCTCACCCTGCCTGTTTCGGAGCGTGAGAACATATCATCCACAACTCAGACAGAAAGAGCCAGAAGATGGAACGACTGTGATGACGGTCACTGTGTGCAGCGAATGTGCTGGGTAATATTTCCAGTTCATTGGCTTTTGTGATATATTTATCAACTTTTTGTCCGTTTGGTCACTTCAGATTCCTCGCTCTTTGATATTGCAAGCCGTCCATAGAAGTAAAGGAGTCAGGTAGGAGTGCAATGATTTTACGCAGCTCATCAAATCATTATCTGAACTCGGTATAAATCAACACCTATCAGAAGTTATATATCCAGCTATCAGAAAGATATGGGGTTATAAATATCATTTATATATTTAGCAGATTTTTTTTATCCTAAGCAAAGTACAATTGCAAAAGCTGGGTCAGTCATTCCCTGGAGCACTTAAACACCTTGCTCAAGGGCCCAATGGTGAAATCACGCTGCTGGGACCCTGGGATTTGAACTTGCAGTCTTCTGATGATGGGCATAGCATCCTAATCTGGTAAGCCACACTGTGCCCTTAAGCTTGTGCCATATTTTAATTAACAAATTAAGGTCCACATCTTTATGTTGAAAAATACCTGATAATGATTATTTCTCCTTTTACGATATGGCAGTGACAGGACATAAAATGAAACCATCTCCATGTTAACATGCTTATATAACAATCACAGGTTTTCTGATCAGAGATGAGCACAGACTGCTTTGTACCTGTAGCACATAACATTCAAGTTTTTTCAGAGGAAATTGATGCAGGGGATAAGAGGCTGCGCTTGACCTGTCCAGTTCCAAAGGTTTCGATTTTCAAAGCGGGAATCATCCTTTTAGCTGAATTTATTGTGCCTGGTGTGTAGAAAATTCACCACAGGAAGTGTCTGAATAAAATCATGCCTGGGGTGATCTGAGGATTCGTCCACGAACATCTGATAAACCTATAGCCTGACAAAATCAGCCTTGAGTCTAACAATGTCAAAATACCCTGTATATAAAGTCACTCTGCTGTTTGAGACAATATGACATAATTTAAAAGATGTGCATTACAAACACACAGCTTCCTCGACAGTCTATGTCAATGCCATTCAACTGGCACTGTTGGTATAAATGGAAAAAATCTGCCTGGGGGGCTAACATTGAGTCACTGTGTCTGATCTAGGGAATGCTTTGGGCAGCCAAAGCTCTAAACAGGAGCCCTACACACTCAGCATGCTGCTCAGATGGTGCAACAACATGGGACCCAATACAAGCTGGTGAAACTATGTGAAATAATGAAGGATTATGAGTAGGATTATACTTGATATTTCTAAAACCATGATGTCAAGGGAATTTATTTTATTTTAAAACTCACCAAGCAAGCTATTTATGCATTTTTTTTTATCATTTTCAGAAAGATAATTCCAAAGAATGCATTCGTTTAAATGCAAAAAATAACCTACTTATGACAGAAGTATTTTATGTTAGGAATTCAATACATCAGTTACATTACTTTCATTAAACTCAGAGCTCTGTTGTTGGTGTAGGTTAGAAGTGACACAAAATATTTTCCATTAAACAGAAAGAAACAAGTTGTTTACTGTATCATATACTCAAGAACCTCAATATGTGAGATTTTAAATACCTCTTCTTCTAGCACACCCTGGCATATCTTCTATGAAAAGTTCATAGTTAGAGTCAAACCCTCATCTTCTGACGCGAGTAACATTAATTGAATCATCATTGGGTCAAAACCTTTTCTGCGATGCTGCTAGATATGACATATTTTTAAAAGGCTGTTTGTGAAGTTCTAAACATTTTTCAGTTCATACATTTTTTATAATGGGGAATTATGTCAGTGTAGGACAGGAAACGCAGAAGCTGAACACACAACCGAGCAAAACCTAAAGCTGTGGAGGTCTCACAGTTCTCACTGATGACATTTAAGAAGAGAGAGTAGAAAATGAGATGAGGAACCCAAGCTAAAATTTTATATGCCAAAGGAGCTCAAATGCATTTTATATTGCTTATTTTTTATCTTTAGTTTGGTCTTCTGTAAGGTATGATGCCATTACCATGGACTCATTGTATATTTAATAACTCTAAATATTAAAAAATGCAAAGTCTACAAAGGAGTAGCAGGCTTATCATCTTGGCACTTTAGCATATTAACATATTAGCATAGTTATTATGAGACAAGGGGTCCCTGCTAATTCTTCCAGAACAGCATGGTTTCTTATGGCTTTGAATTCAAAATGCTGACATTCTTCCCGGTCATTTGAGGCCATGTTTCACCAGAAGCATTCATTGGTTTAATTAAAAAAACCATTACCTAGAATTGGATACATGTCACCAGCTTAGGGTTACCATATTTGGTGAGATGAAAAAGAGGATGTGTCCGGGGATCAGAATATTAATGAGTTACCAATCAGGTAGCACTTCTCTCATGAATATTAATGAGCCTTCCCTAACCACGCTGTAAAACAAAAAAACATCTGGGGAACCCTGGATGTATGGTAAACTTACAGTTAATTCTCATTATACAATCTACACACAATTGACACTACATACGTGTATACATGTCTTTTTCAACAAAAGTCAGAAAATGCTAAGCTAAAGTTTGTTAAAACTTCAGGCAAACGAGACAATTCACTGTTCACATGAACACAAAAATACTGTCAAAGTGCCAATGGTTTCCATAAGTGGATATCACTCGTGAGCATTGTGACGCGTAGGGTGTGAATATCGTTTAATTTTTAAGATAAGCATCTCCACTAGCCTTGCAAATACTGAGCAATGATATTGAGCAGCTGCCGTATATTGAAAATTGGTGCCTTTTCCTTCAATTGGTACTCCACTAACTTGCAACACTGGGTCATACAGGTTATAGCACTAAAGCCAGACACTCCACGGATTTTTGAAAAACTGCCCAGACATGCCCCGAGGCCCAAAAAGAGGATGTGTACAGGGAAACCCGGACTTTGGTATCCCTACCTCAGATGGGCCCAAAAGATCTCACTAGTGAAGACAAACAAATGGGAATGCTGGCCAAATGCTTCATGCCATCATTTTTGTTGGTACCAGACAGTCTGACATTATTTTCTCGTTGCAGGGCTTTTAGCTCCCAAGTTAGCCTTGTGTTGGACACTGCCTGCTGCCTCTTTCAAGCGTGCAGTTTGACATGTTGCTTAGCTTCTGTTTGATAAAGACGGGCTGTAACACATGAGCATGTCATTAATGGAAGAAGTGTTCAAAAGACTCTGGCTGGGCATTATTGGTAAAATCTCCTCAAAAAGATCAGTCTACAGCTAAAATCCATTATTACACAGCTAGTTGAGCTCATAGGACTTGATGTTACAATCCCAATATACAGCACTTTCTTGATACGCACACTTCAATAATTAATATTTGTACTGACTTCAGTAAAATATTTCACAAATCCTTATATAAGTCAGTAAAAGTCAATTTTATGTAAGTCGGATTTACCTTCCCATATCATTCAAGACACCTAATAGCAAAATCACATAAGTCAAAAAGATATTAGCAATACGTACTAAAGAACATATGTTAATTAAATGAAATTATAAAGTGTTAATTTACTTACCAGCATCTGTTGCCTCCTTGTATTAGTGATTCCATAGTCTTTATAATCTTGAGTATTTAATTGTGTAAGTCTGGATTTACGTGAGTCGGTTTTACGTAAGTCGAGAGCTGCCCGTTCTCAGCTTATGAATCCTGAGAGACGGCGTTAAGGTGTGATGGTGCCCTGTGCATGCCTAATGGCCTCGTCTCCACAGCAGCTGGCATCGCTGTGGTTGGCCCTACACCCCAAGTGAGACACTTTCCCAGTCATTTTCCCCTGTCAGGTGCATTAATATAATCTGTGCCTGCAGAACAAGATGAGAGAACTAAGATGACAAAGAAGTGGGACTTATTTCCTCAGCTATATCCAGAGACTGTTAGCTTAGCACAGGAATGTTGCTGAGCAGAGTGGATTACGTCTAGATCGGATGCTTCACTGACATTGACATGCTTCGTCTCTCTTTTCTTTTTTATTGCCCACATCCTGAGTGATGGATTTCCTCACACGTTATTAGGACTTATTATTAAAAGTAAGCACACAAGTCATTCCAAGGGCCACTGTGCAGTAAGATACTGCTTCCCACACTGTTACTTTTTAAATGCATACGCACACTTCAGGAGCCACATGGCGGCTGTTCCTGTCTAATATGTCACTGTGCACTGATGTATCTCTGCTACACCATAGTTACCACACCTGTGTCCGTAGAGTATCCGGTGCCCCACAGAACCCAAAAAGCATACTACTAAAGCGGTATAAGCCTCATAGTGTTCATAGCTCAAAATGCCAGACGCCTAACTGGATTCTGCACAAAGGTACTTCCTAATAGCGTTTACTTAGGCAAAGTGGTGTGTGGCGCTTAAAGAGTAAAATGAATGATTTCCAGTTACAGTATATGCTATGTAGCATATTTTGTCAAATGTAGCTTTTTAAATGGTCATCTATTCATGATAAACATCCATTGACTTCATTTCTAATTGCTTCTTTGGGTTTGTGGGGTTCACCCATGATTAAAGGTGACACCTGTTTTTAAGTATTTTCGATAGTTTTATAGTTCAAGCTATAAGTTGGGTGGATGCTCTTCTTGGCTGTTAAACATAGCAAATAATATTGTGCCATTGTAATATTAATTTGTCTATAAGAACACCACACAATATGGTAACTCACCAGTCACATTATGGCTTTATTTATTGCTTCCCTGCCTGAAGTAATCATCACATTAGACAGCACCTTGGAAGATAATTATTCATCAGTCCTGAATTATTCATCAGCAGCATACGCAGCCCCTGCACCCTTTGGTTTAGTTATGAAACGGAATGTTTTTTTCTCACGATACGATAAATAGCTTCACCCAGATTTCATATGGCTCATTTGTACCGTTTTTCCTTCAAGCAGATGTCTCCGTTTTTCCTGTAACATTTAGATGCAATGCTTTATTTCATTCTGCTTAGCAAACTTCAAAGGGAAAGAATAAATTCTCTTTAACTGATGTGCATAGAGAAGACCAGGCTATTAGAAGCGCTTCTGTCCTCAAGTCATTACTGAGAGAGGAGTGGTTTAGATGAGCTACACTAACAGCCCCCGTAAGAAGTGGGGTGCGGAGACATAAAAAAGTGCAATTCTTTATTGCAAAAACACATTCAAGCCCTTCATAAAGTGCACTTTGCGAAAGCTTTCAGAAGTAATCACACATCACAGTGAAAATAACAAAAATAAGAAATGTCTGTAAAAGTGTTTAGTAAGCCAGCAAACATTTGGCTACAGACCCGCCGAAAGGGTTTGAACTGCTAATAAACATAAAAGTCGGGAAATATGTCTCCAGCTATGACGTTTCAATCTTTCCATCTGGACTTTTCCTTTGGTTCTTACCAAACAATTTAAATACAGTATAATGCTGCTGGAGTTTTTCTTTAAGGGAAGTATATTTTCTGGATGATACAATTAGAAAGTTTGTCTGAGCTGGTCCAGCCAAGCCGCTGTCAATGCTTCAATGTTAGCAAATGATAGGCAATTACTGGCAAACTAAACTCTGTGCCTCAGCACCCAGACTAACTAAGACCTCTATAATTGTCAGTCGAACACAATGACTTTAAGCTAATAAAGCAATGTGGCCTACTCTGACTCCTATTTTCCTACCCCTTTGAAACACATTAAATTCCAATAAACTATATTTACGCAAATAATGTCTGCACTTTAAATCCCTTCTTCCATTGATTTGTTCATATGTACCTAGTTAATACTCCAGCATGCAATTATCTGAGGCAGAATTTTATTTATTTGTTAATTTGTTAATGAGTACAATGAACCAGGCAGACCATGGAGTGCCTACTATGTTGGAGAATGGAACCTAGAAAACTGATAATCAGTGTGTGTATGTGTGTGTGAAGTTTGCCCCAAGCCTCCACATTGTCCTCATAAGGTAAGTAGTGTGGTATGAATGAATAAAGCGATAGCTTTACACGTGATTCTGGTATGTCACATAATACGGTGAGGAACATCTCTTGCCTCTCCACCCTACACAGAGGGTGGTGACCCATTGTCAGTCTACTCTCCCTTTATCAATAAGAACCTTGCTGGGATATCAGACATCAGAAGCAGGGCTGCCGCAAAAGATTTTGGGCCCCATGAAAGTATATTATATTGGGCCACCAACCCACATCAATCAGATTATGTTTCAATTTTTTTAGGGCCACAGTCACTCAGGGGCCCTTGGAATCGTAACTTTCCCCCGTTATACGGCGCTGCTGATCGCAAGGCTTGTATTTACTGTATCAATACATCATAAAACGAACACATAATTCTAATAAAAATATATTAATAATAATTATAATTATGGCATAATCATTAAAACCTATTTAACTTTGTGGATGAAGACTTTGGTAATCATTTAAGCAACTGGCTTGCTGTTGTTTTAATAAGTTGTTTAACACAAGTTGTTTTAATAAATATATGAACAGATAATTGATTGCTAGGATTTGGTGTTGCTTCTGAAGGATAGGTTTCACAGTGCGACCAGGCTTTGTAGACTGGCACTAAAATAAATTGAAGTAATGGATTCCTGTAAATGCCAGGTCCATTAGTGGTGGACTGGAGCAGCAGGGATGTGGAGAGCGGTGTCTAATGTTCACAACGCTAAAGGTCTTCAACTAGTAATGGGGTGGAGCTCATTATCATGCCTGCAGAGTAGCAATGCGACTGTTTTCACAGGTTATGCTCTCAAAGGGGAGTTATAGGTTACTAGAATTAGCAAGCAGGAGGGATAAAAAGAAGTAAAACCTGGGAAAATATCGAGAAAGCCAAGTGTGCGAGGCGTCACAGAGGAGTGCAAAGAAATATGCTTTATAATTATTTCATTTGTAGTCTGCTCTGCCTTTCATCCTTTAAATTGCCCATACTTTGAGTAGCCGGCTTGGAGTAATTTAGTTTAAATGGATTCAGAGAAGTTGTTTGATGTTGCTTGCTGGGATGCCGACTGGCAAGCCTGAGCAGCACTGAAGATCAGGAATGGAGCTTCCTGAAGATATACCATCCACTCGAGTCTGATCGTTTCTGAATTAACAGCACACAGCTATATCTCTAGAGGCAATGAAAGGCAGCATAATGATGCCAAACAGAGAGATCATTCTGTCCTATTGTTTTAAAGAAAAAACATCACTTCAAATAAATAGGAAGCCCCTTATATGCATTCTGTATCTGTTTACCATCTGTTTTTATGTCATGTTGATTTACAAATTGTAATAACGACTGACAAATCAGGACAAATTGTGATTAATCTGGTACGAAAAATGTGACATCTTGATGTGTTATTCAAAAAATAATGGATTGGAGGTTGGCATGTAACTTTAACTTTTTCCTTAAACGGACACATTTGTCCTTGTCAAATTCTGACAAATGATAAATTGTACAAGCCTTAATTAATCATAATTAGGCTGTTTTTAAGTGTTGTATCCCTGCCTGTCTCCTCTCTGTCCTGTCTTGCCTCTCATTCCTAACCCACATGTGGAAATCTCTCCCAGCTGCCTCTCATTAATTCCCTTGTTAGTCACGTATATACATGCATCCCAGTCCTGTGTTTGCCAGTCGGGTCATTGACATCGAACCCTTGTGTCGCCTCTGCCCTTCCTCGTTCCGCTCTTCCCATTTTGTGATCCCTCAAGGTCCCATTTTTTCCAGTCTCTGTTCATTGAGTTCGATAACTCCCCTTTTGTCTGCCATCGGGTCCTCCGTCTCTCAAACCACGAGACTGAGAGTGACAATCAATTATTTGGTTTCTCTGACCAAAGGTGTCAGCCAAGGTTGATTAATTACTCTGATGGAAGGATAAAAATATAAAATAATAATAAAAACATAGCATAAAATCTTCCCCCTTTATCACAAGTCCCATTTGAAACCCATCATAAATGCAGACAGGAGATTGTACTTGTGCCAACTCACTTTTTCATGAACACCCATTATTCACACTGCTTTCTCTAAGGAAATTTAACAGCATGAAGTGGAAGACAACATCTACATTACTGGGAGAGTGTTATTTAACAATAATGACAGTTTGCTTTTAGAAGACAAAACTGATAAGGTGCCTCAGGTTTAAAAATTAATTAAACCTAAAATACCCTCGATACCGAATGAAACATGCTGCTAAACTGATTGTAAAAGGCTTATAATGTTCATGTTAACAATTTTCATAAACAAGTTCACAGTTTTTGTGGCTGTTAACTGAAATCTGCAGTCAAAGTCAAATATTGATTGTATTTTTTATATATTTTGTTAAATTTAAGGAATTGGATAAGCCAAATGGTGTTTTTGTTTATTGGTTATTTGACTCTGCTTTTATTTTACTGAATAAGAATAGTACTGGGCGTGATTCATGTAGCACTGGGTCTCAGAAGAGGGAGTGTAGCCCTGCTTCTTCACAGTTGGGGGTTTGGATCCTACCTCTGCTATCTGTATGTGAGGGTTGTGTTCCTCCACCGTTCAAGGACATGCAGTTAGGCTAGCTGATGTCACTAATGTGTCGATAGCATGTAAGTATACCCTGCGACGGACTGGCATCCCATCCAGGCTGTACCCTATCCCTGTGATGGACTGGCACCCCATCCAGAGTGACACCTGCTTTGTGCTCTGTCATGGACTGGCACCCCATCCACGGTGTCCTGTGCTGCCTGGGATAAGCTCCAGCCTCCCCATGGCTGGATCATGGATGGATGTATGCAATTGAACTAATCTTTGACACTCTGGGAAAAATATGCATCAAATTCTGCACACCTGAAAGTACAGAAAATACATTTCTGTTTACAGAAAATACATTTATTTAAATTTATTATCCCTAATGACTTTGGTTCTAAAGACCAGCTGTGTCAATGCCTGGAGAAGATAACTGCACGCATCTAAACTTCCTTCAATTAATCAAGGAGATGACTTAGGTAGTTCTGTTTGGTAACAAAGAGGGCAGGTTTAGGTTTAATTCTTCCCTTCATCCTAAGGCTCTAAAGACAAAAATCCTGGTGTAATACTGGATGGGATCTTAGTCTTAACTGAATCTGCATTTTATCATCTGAAAAATATTATCTAAATTCAGAGGTCTCAAGTCAAGGCAAGACCTGAAAATACATTCATGCCTTTGTTTCCTGCAGGGTGGACCAATGTAATGATCTCCATAAGACAGCCGTGACTCACTGCGTTGGCTCCAGGTTACTTTTTGGATTGACTTTAAAGTACTTTTATTGGTTTACTTTTAGCTCTAAATGGATTAGGCCCAAAATGTTTAGGGTATGGCAGCCTGGTTGGTCTCTTAGAACCTTGGGAGCTGGCATGGTGAGCATGTGGGATCTAAAATTCAAACCAAAAAGGGTAAAATAGCTGTCAACCATGATGTGAGCCAGAGCTGGGACTTCAAGAGCTTTCTAGAGCTTGGCCTTTTTGCACTTAATGACCAATTTCTCATCAACAAAACATCTGATTCTCACCAGCCTTGCAATGTTGGTACGACATTCTGAAACCACATCCCAAATTTTCATAGAAAAAAATTATAATAAAAAAACCACAATGTGGCTCAGTGGGCTAAGCCTGCGTGCCTGTAATCAAAAGGTCGCCGGTTCAAACCCAGCCTTAGCACATCTGCGGGTCCTTGAGCAAGGCCCCTAACCACCAGCTCCCCGGACACCGCTACAGGTGGTAGCCCTTTGCAGACAACTTACTCTACAAAGAGCAAGTTGAGGGAGGCATAAAGACAATTTCCCCACGGGGATTAATAAAGTATCAATTGTTATTACAATTCAGAAACCACTGGATGCAGAAAAATTAAATTGTGTAGACGTACTCATGATCAGATGTCCCAACTAATCATTTAATAAAAGTTCATCTACTCATTAAACGTGGCTGGCACAGCCAATCAGAATTTTACATGCTATAATTACCCTTGTATATGACCGACAAACATTTCATGTCACAGTGCAACATTCACTCCACTGTTCAGGGCTGCAAAGAGACACTATGTATGGCAGATAAAAAGACACGGGTTGGGCTTATGGTGGTGCTGTAGTGTCCATAGTCCATAGACTTTCATACAGTAATTCAGATATTATAACGCCATACATGCACAAAGTGTTTCCATACTTATGCACATTCATTTACAGACATTCTAATGGAAAATTTGGTGCTAAAATTGGCCAAAGCATCTTTTCAGGCCATAGTGCTTGGACTCTGTTAATCGCTGCCTGCGGCTATATTTGTATATGGTTGTTCTATGTTAACTTAAAAAACTTAGATTTTTACCTTTACCTTGCGCTTTTTGTTAGTTTTATTTCTCATTTTATATCTTCTATGTAAAGAACTTTGACTTGCTTCATGTATTATAAAGAGATGTGTTCTATAAATAAACTCGCCCTGCCGTTAATGGAGGCGCCAGCTGAGGCGAGATGAATCGAGCAATACTCATGCCGTTATGGTAAGGGGGATTTTCCTTTAATGGGTTTCCTGCTATACATCTCACCCTTCCCATCAGCCCTGGGTGGAATCATCTCAACAGCAACATCAAGAGGGTGAAAAACATTTGCAAAAAAAATAGAAACACCATGACCTCCAACTGACATGTTCGAACATGCGGGCAAAGCCATAGAGCATGAAACTGATCATCCGTTGAGGCTAAACAGTATAGACGCATGTTATTGTGGGTGAAACCCGTGATTGGTAATGCGTGTTCCATGTGTCTAGGCCTTTATACAGCATTAGCTGGAGTTTAGCATTACATAACATACCGAAGATGCTATGGCTTATTCTTTGCCAATAAATGTTGCAGTGCAGGTTATTCATGTCTTAATATCTACATTGGAATTCATTTTATATATTTAGATGCTAAAAGTAAACACATTAGAAATAATTCAAGCTCAGTTTGGGCTATATGTCGAATGTCTGCTTGTGTACATTAACTGGTTTGATAGGAGATCCCAAATGGCCCTGAGCTGTCTGATTCACTTAGGGTTTTGTAGGGCAGTTCACACAATTTGGGGCTTTGGTTGGTTTTTTCTTGACTAAAATCCGGTGATTGCAGGATTGAGGAGAATCAGTCAGAGCATGGTGTGACAGGGATCATCGAAAAGAGGTAATTTACTTCAGAGTAACATTTTCATTGCAGTTAGCATTGGAGTGCGGTGAGTGGCTCAGTGCGCTAAGTGTCTGTGATCAGAAAATCGCCGATTTGAGCCCCAGCCTTGGCAGAACAGTTACATGTCCATGGACCCTTGAGCAAGGCCCTTAACCCTCAGCTCCAGGAATGCTGCAGGTTGGCTGAACCTGCACTGTGACTCCCCTCAAACTATCCAGAGCAAGACTGGGTAGGCGAGGAGAACTCCAGTGTACTTGTACTTGTGCAAATGGCAAATTAATGATTTATCAGTTCTTAGTAATATTAGTCTTGTCAGAGTGTGGGTACACTACCAACCAATCAGTATAAACCATAAGAAAATAGGCTAAACAAATCTAATAACCTTTCCCTGTCTGAAAAATGAAGAAATTATATTATGACACATAGTGCACGTGATTAGTAAAGATCATCCCCACTTTTGTTGCTTTAACAGTGGGATTGAAAGCAGCTGTTTAAATGTAATGTAAAATCATTACTATTCAAGGATATTAAAGGTTGATCTCTGGAGCCTAGTAACAGGCAGTGGGTTTAATAATGAAGTGAGCAACTGTTTCACCTTCTCTCTTGTTTTCCAGTGGATGCTATTGTTGCTTCAGATCATTTCCACAATTGGTGATTATTGTAGGTGAGGCCTGGGAGTTTTGCAGCATGAATTCTTGTTGATGAAGGACTTCTCCAGAGTCATCCCCTGTTGATAGGGTTTTTTTGAAGCACCTGGAGTTAAAGTAATTAATAATTATTCTCCTAGCTGCATTTACTAGTACTGGTCAAGCTTACCTTTGGCAACCCTCTCTGTTAAAATACCATCACTAATATTAGGCTTTTATTATGACTATCTGTCAGCTGCCGTGTTTATGACTAGATGCTTTGATTCAAGTAAAAATAACATCCCATGTGCTTTGAGCTCTAGACAGGGCACATGACGTGAAACATGGCTTGCAGATGCATTTACCTGGAATAGCTCCCAAGTCTTGCTGCACCTGATCATTTACGACCATCATGTTACATTCAGACATATAAAAACATCAAGATGAAATATGAAGTTTCCACCAATCAGTTTTCTTATCTGACTCATGATTCATATGGAATGCACAGTTGCCCAGTCACCATTCCTGATACATATCCTGACAGTCACCTGACCACACAAATTTCACTATTCAAGTAGCCCTGCTTTTATTTATTACTTGGTGTCTCATATACTGTGTTCTCACATTCAGCAAGTTTAATAATCAAAGAAACAAACGATATCCTGAAAATATACAATTGTATTACAACAAAATGCCCCAGCTTGTAATAATACCAATTTCATTGTGAAAAACACAAGGCTAATTTCTTTATATACCTCTCATGGGTGTGTGTGTTTGCATATATAAAAATTGCATAAATTTAAAACCTGACAATGAGAGGCCTTGTTCCCCCAGGACTGAAAAAATATCATACCATTTAAACAATTCTGATAATGGCTTGACTGATGCATGCTTTGCCCTAAGTTATCTGAATGCTAATAATACTTAACAATGCACAAATAAATAGGACAAGCTATTTTTATGAAACATTTCTTCAATTCTGACACGTCCTTGATAGAAAGAGACAAAAAGAAAAGCAGGCAGAAAACCGGAGAATAATTTACTCAATCCTGCAGATAAACTATCCATAATGATAGCAGTCATGTGCACATAACCTTGTGTGGCATTTTAGTTAATTACAAAGAAAAGAAGGTCAGTGGCCTTTTAAATACAGAAGCAGAGATTTTTGTTTTTTTTTCTTTGTCTCGTTGATCAATGTGCTTTGTAATGAGAGCAGTTCATTGTCGTTCATCATTTATGACCCCAAAGTCACATCACTTTACTTCCCACAGTTATCTCATATGCATTGTCTCTGCAATCTCTCTCATTTATTCTAATCCAATCTCTGCCACGCAGCCGATCCCCAACAGCCAGAACAAAATATTTGTTTAATAAAACCATTACACATTACAACGCCAAAGCTACAGAATGGTACTTCGCATTTACAAATAAAATTGTAATAATTGAGCAGAATAGTCAGAAGAGATGTATTAGTTACATTCAGGGTAGGCGCTGAATCTGCAGATCATGGGTCAGAACCAGGATCAGAAACATTTTATTAGCCAAGTACAAAAAGAACGAGGAATTTGTTTTGGTGTCAGGTACTGGAATGAAGTGTACAATTTAAAAATACAATCAATATAAAAGGTACAAAACAAACAAGGAACAGAATAAAGTTAAACCGTTTCAGAATTTTCACAATTCCAGAGACCCATGATCCTAAAACAGGGATGACGTTTTCAAAGCCTTGCCGGCCGGACACAACCACTGGGCACGTCTCTGTTTATTGCTGCGGGGTGGCACTCGCCCTTGTGTAACAGCATGCTCGATTGGCTCATTGTGTACAGTCGTAGCTCGGCAAAGACGATTTGTGGCGTACTGTCCTGTGGCATTATTATACGACGATTTCAAACAGCAATGCACAAAACTGAGAATGGCACAAAGTGAAAACACAGGCTGAACTCCATTGAGGCGCTATTCACTCAGCCACAGACTAGAACCATTTTGTGTGTGACTTTCTCTTTTGTTTGTTCCCTTTCCCGCCAGAATAGCTGACGAATCCGCTTTGTGGATGTGCCTTTAAGCTGGCAGAGTGTGATGTCGTGCCACTTTAATTTAAATAGTTGTTGATATTTGCTGTATGTGTCTGTCTATGTATTATTTCACTGCTTCCTTACATTGCTTGGTATTGCATCATTTTTTTTTAATTTTGGAAAGAAAAAAATTTCCATGATCAATCATGCACAAAGGAATCAAAAATAAGACAAATGAAGTGCTGGTCCCACTAATCATCAGCAGAGGGCTGACTGGAATGCATTCCACTGAACCAATCCTAACTCTCCTTACAGGTCACACACATACTCCCTGCGTGTATAAAATAAGCACTTGAGTGGCTAGAGCAGCTAAGGGATTCCCTTCGCTTTTTTTTTTTGTACTTTTGACTATATTTTGTAGGTGTTATATGCTGAAAATGAATGAATTATGGATACTTCCTGTGATGTGGACTAACTCTGAACTGGTGACGTTTCCACAGGCCATGAACATGAGGATACTTCCCTATGACGGGCAATAGGATGGACATGAACCTGCAAAGTATGGAAATCCATGGCATACAACAACATACTAAATGATTCGTCACTGACAGACCTTTTCATCACTGTCATCTAAACATAAAACACTGTTCACATAGTGTTTGGATAGCATGTGGATCAGATCTGCAAAATGTGTCCCTTATACTGTAGTTTGTAAATGTCAAAGACATGAAATAAATCAAGATCCTTCCTATTTTTATTGAATGGTGTTTCAGGAAAGAATTTTGTAAGCAAATTGAGTCCCTTGGATAAATATACACACTCAATAAATACCGTTACCAGAAATCACATTTATTATACACCTTCAGAAAAAAGGACGTATACATTATGCGTCTTTTACAATGTTTCATGTAGAGTTCAGTCTTTGATCCATTCAGCTTTTGAGCAGCAGATAATATGTCAGTGTATGACAGGACACTGTCACACTAACTCCTCATTCCGGATTGGGGAGCTGAAGAGAAAAAGAGCCCATACTGGACCAATTGCTATCCAAAATTACCATACTGGACCAATTTCTATCCAAAATTACCATACTGGACCAATTGCTGTCCAGAATGCCTATGTCACTGTCCAGAGAGTTAACACTGGGCCAGCTACTGTCCAGAATGCCCATACTGGACAAATCGCTGTCCAGAATGGCAACACTGGGGCAGTGGATGTCCAGAATGTTAACACTGGCTTGTCGATGTCCAGAGTGCCAAGCCTGGGCCAGCTGTTGTTCAGAGTGCCAACCTCGGCCAATCCCTGTCAAAAGTGTCAGCACTGGGCCAATCGCTCTCCAGAGTGCCAACCTTAGCCAATTCCTGCCTAGAGTGTCAGCACTGGGCCATTTGGGGTCCAGAGTGCCAACCTTAGCCAATTCCTGTTCAGAGTGTCAGCACTGGGCCAATTCCTGTCCAGAATGTCAGCACTGGGCCAATCGTTGTCCAGAGTGCTAACCTTGGCAAGTCCCTGTCCAGAGTGTCAACACTGGCCAGCTGCCCTCAAGCCCACCTCCAGCAGACCCCCATTTTCATTTATGAGATGGGTGTGTCCACTGTCATATTGCCCATTTGAAGACCCCAGCAAATATCTGCTTCTAGGGGAGGCTCCTGTCACCCTCGATTGTGCCTTTCATCTTTTTTAGTAAAGCATGAACAAGCTAAATTGAGATACTAAGGCTGAAGACAACTTTCAGTCCTGCACTTTTTCAGACATATGCAAGTAATATACACTATATATTGTAGCACTGCTAGTTAATCTGTTTAGTGAGGATGAAGTAACAAATACATCAAGTAGGTAGTAATTTAAGTTACTTATTTTATGCTCAATCAAAGTTCTTCATATTACACACTGTCACACTGGCCACAGTGGAATGGTGACAACTTCAAATTACTTCCTCCCCCAGATCAGACTGTATTTTCTTTCAAGACCTTCTTCAATTACTTAATGCCCCCCCTGACAGAGGCAGCACCGATTCTGGTATTTTCTCCTGATTGCATCAGGTCCTTTCAGCTTCCATTTGGCTTCTGCTATTATTGCTGCCTGGTGAATTATCGCGTTGAGTTGATACAAGTGAATATCAGAGCCCCAGGAAAAAAAAATGAAAATAGAAAAGAAAATATGACTTCTTGGATGACCTAATGCACAGACTAAATCGTGTTTTTGTTCTGCAATAATGGAGCTTGGTGGAGCTATTGAGGATCAGAGTAGGTAATTGGATAGCTATGCCATTATCATAATGCAGTGATTAATGGCAGAAAATGGCTGGAGGAAGAAAGGAAAATATCTTAATTCTTTGTAAAATTCGGAATTAGGAGCCAACTTCAGATTCTCTGCCTGTTGAGTCTATTAAGTATGTGTGGCCTAAATGTGGAATGTTTTTAATCTCGCGATGATTTGGAAATGAAAACAGCAGGGATTAAATGAAGTTGCCCGTGTGTGTTTTACAGTCCTGTGCCGTTCTTATCTCTTTGAAGAAGGAATGAAATGAAGTCCTCTATGATCAGAATCGGTCCCGACGAGTCTCAGTACATAAAACACAAAACATGATAGAGCAGAGATTTACTACATCACAGGCAGCCCGCTAACAGCTAGCTCCAACATCATTTCCCATCTGCTTTATTACATTCCAGTTATCTCTCGTTTTTTTAATTTCAGAAAGCGATATTATACTTAAAACAGCAGTTTTTGCAAAGAACATCGAGGCAGGCTTTAACTGGTGCATGTAAAACCCACCAAGGCTCCCATCTTGAAACCTGACATAGCATTAAACATGATGTAGATCAGTATCAAAGCTCCTGTCTAGAAACTGCATTTTCATTTTACTTCGCTGACCCTTACATTCTGCTCTGATCTAATATTTCCCTTTTACACTTTAGCTATAAAGTTTACCTATAAAATTTTAAAGTTACTATCACTTGGGGTAAAAAGTTGTTGAATTGAAAGAACAACCTTATACATTATACAGAATGCAAGACAGAATTTTTTTATGGTTTTATTCAGTCTTTCCAACTTGTTCATGTTAGCTCAGTATCACAGATGTGGTGCAGAGGTTAGCAAAACGGGCAAGAAAAACTGAAACACACAAAAATCCAATCAAAACCCAATTTGTGGGAAAACAGTTGCATATTTTAAAATGCCATACACTTTTAGTACTTTATAAAGGATGAATAAACGAGATTTTTACCCCTGGGTTCCATTCTTACATGTACGCAGTCCAGTGGTAAGTTATAAGGTACTGAAAGAACCTTGGTGGACAGTCTACATAAAAATCTGAAACCTTTTTAGTAGGAACTCGCAAGGCACAATATCTAACTAAGGCCCACCTCTGACCAGCTGGCAGCCACTCAGTATTTAATTTAGAGAATATTTATTTAGTTATGCTTTGTTCTTTCCCGTGGGGAAATTGTGTGTGTATGTGTGTGGGGGGGG
>JAODLD010000113.1:31269679-31288914 GCA_026781065.1 Mormyrops boulengeri
TCACAGGGCACAAGTTGGGGGACACCCTGGATGGAATGCCACTCCATCGCAGTGCACAGGGCAGGGGACACCCTGGACGGGATGCCAGTCCATCACAGGGCACAAGTTGGGGGACACCCTGGATGGAATGCCACTCCATCGCAGTGCACAGGGCAGGGGACACCCTGGATGGGATGCCGGTCCGGCAGGCAGGGGACACCCTGGATGGGATTCTAGTCCATCACAGTGCACAGGGCAGGGGACACCCTGGAAGGGATGCCAGTCCATCACAGGGCAAAGGGAAGGGGACACGTGCCTTGTAATTTGATTACTTATTAAGATGCCAATCCCTAGGGCATGCTAACCTGAGACAAATAAAAATAAGTTCATGAGCTTGCTGTGAAGCAGAACACTGAACATTACGCTGGTTATCTGCTAGGCCACACAGCCACACTGTGAGTCCTTTATTTGTTCTTCGAATTACCTAAAATCCTGTTTGGACATGAGCTCTGTAAGTGGACGTCAAGCCTCTCAGTGTCATTGTGACTAGTGTGGGGTTATAGTGACCCTGGAGCCTGTCCTCAGAGGAACCAGGCATAGGAAACCTGGCATGGGGACTAGTTATTACTCGTCACAAGTTTTTGGGAAGGAAGAGGAAGCCTTGTAGGCAGAGCTTGTTGAAGCAAGCCGTAGTGACCGTGATAGGGTGTCGATTTTTGGGGTAAATGTATTTCTGGAATTTGCAATGGGTCTGTTCCCATATGTGAGTATGAGTCAGTAAGGAGGGCACTGTGTGGCTCAGCGGGTTAGGACAGTGTGGCTGCCATCAGAAGGTCGCTGGTTAAAACCCCAGAGTCAGCTGTGTGGTATCACTGTTGGGCCCTTGAACAAGGTCTTTGTCCTGCATTCCCCCTCCAATTCTCCATGGGCTGGCCCTGCTTTCTCAATAAACGTATGCCGCTTTGGATAACAGCATCTGCTCCATACATTAAAAGCGACGTGTAAATGCTGTAGGATGGTTGAGCTGATAATCAGACAGTGAGGGGTGCTGCTTGAGTTAAGTCCAGAGTGGCTGGGTAGACTTGTCATTCTGCTGGTACTGATCTTCTGGATGCCGCGCGGTCAGACTTATGACCCTGAAAATGTGCTGGTTATACCTACCTAAACACCAGCTAGAGCAAGGTTTCAGGCAGCACCGCAAAGCCGGCTTGGCTTTTATCTCTGAAATACAGTTAACTCGCGGACACAGCTAGGTTCAGAAGTTCATGCTGAACGGTGATGTCAGAAGGTTGATTGAAGGCAGAGCATTTGGGAGAGAAAGTGCACAAACAGCCCATTACTCTGGGCTTTCTTATTGTCTGTGGTTGTTTTAAGGGAATTTTATTTATGCTGGAATGAATGCAGTATAGTACGTTTGAATAAAGGGCTCTAGTAAATACATATTTTCACAGTGGTAATAATATAAAAAAATGATTTTTCCGAAGGCTTGCGTTTATAAAAGCTACAGTTTCTTGATTTCAATGTTAGAAAGTTTGTTGTGGCACTAGTGTGCGTGTGTTTGTGTGTGTGTGTGTGTGTGTGTGTGTGTATGCTTGTGTGCGTTGTCTGTGTGTGTGTGTGTCTGTGTCTGTGTGTTTGCCTGTCATGTATATATTACATTGTGGGAACGGCTCCACAGTGTGATAAACACCTGTGGTTTTGATGTTGCGAGGACATTTTTTTGGTCCCCAAAAGGGAAAACTCAATTTTATAAAAATCTGTGACTGTCACAAAAAAAAACTAGAAATGCCAAAAATCTTGTATTTTGTTTGTTCAAAGTCTGGGCTCGGTAGTGGTTCGGGCTGTTACAGGGTTATGCTGATTAGGGTTATGCCCAAAGAAATGAATGGACGGTCCTGTCCAGGATCTTTCTTTGGCTCATTGAGAACTTGCACTGGGCAAGTGGTTTGCATGAATTATAAATAATTATAAATAATTACATATAGCTATGCTGAATATTTTAATAGCACCTAAGGGTGCGATTTAATGGAAAAGAGTACAGACTCAATTCAAAGTTTTAGTTTTAAATTTTATTTGGCCTTGCATGGGTCTAACACTGATGGCCTTTTGAATGGAGACAATGCTGTGCAAATGGAGAGGTTTTAACTGAAAGGCTCGGATAATGGCCGTCATTTGTGGTGCGGGTGGAGGGCAGGCCTAATGGCATCGACAGACTTATCAGCTTAATCATTGTTTTTTTAACTGTAGGTAAAATTCATGGGATATTAGGGCACACCACCACTAATTCTGACTGAAAAGAGAATTGAATTATTATTCATTAGTGAAAGAAGTTTCTGACTGTTTGTTCAAATCGAGTGCTAAGTACGTACTGTCCACTGTTATTCAGACCTATAGTGCAGTTTCAGAGTTATGTCACAAGAGGAAGTGCTCACTTGTTAGAATACTGACCTTTTCATTTCCTATCACTGTTCTAAAGAAAACACCTTTAACTGTCTGTTTATAGGTTACATAAGTAAAATCCCATGACCTAACACTAACTCCATAAGTACATATCAATGGCAGCTTTTATGACTTATGTAGCATTTTTAGGTTGTTGTCTTAACTTTAATTTATTACAGTTATTCAGCAGACACGTTTGTCCAAAATGACCCAGAAATGAAAATCAGAGAGATGCCTGCAACAGCATGTGAGGTAAAAGGCCTTGTGGGGTCAAGGTAAGGAGTATGCACTGATTACAGCGGGTTGCCACACCCACCACATGACAATCCACTTCATGGACGAGTGCAGCCATGGAGCGGGTAATACCTAAGCATCACACTAGGTGAAATGGAATGGAACAATGTGAGCTTTTTTCCAGTGGCAGGAGTTCCAATCCAGCCACCAACCCTCAAATTTTTATTGGGAAGCTGGAGGGCCTGCTTGCAGGGCTTGATGTAAGTTAATGTCATACGCAGGACAAAGTAGTTGCAAGTTAAGGTCTTTGCTCAAGGGCCCAATGGAGTAGTTTCACCACTGGCATTCATGGGATTCAAACCAGTAACCTTCTGACTGCCAGTGCAGATCTGTAACCTCGGAGTCACCACTCCCTCCATTGGGGTCAAAAGCCAAGTGGAAAATATGAGAACTCACTGTGCAGGATTTGAACTCACAACCTTCCAGAAATGGGCTCAGATCCCTACACCCCTGCCCAAAATTTAAACAAATGTTTTGTCCCATTTCATGTAACTCATATTAGGAAATGTTCTGTATTTATTTGACATCTATGGATTCAAATTTTGAGAAAAATGCACAATGTTCTATTAATTAAGGGAAGTCTAGGTCCTACTGAAGGGCTTTCGGCATCCTCATTCATTAGAATTATTTATACATTTTTTGACAGTCTGACACTGCATCAAAGCTTTTGGTTGGAATAAATCAAGACATTTTCTGGCAGAGCCAAGTAATTACAGAAATTCAATTTTATAACTATTACTATTGTTAAATCAGTTAATTATTGTGTTATTTGAATGTCTTTTCTTTAGGCAAAGTCTGTGTTAAATGAATTTGACCCATATACATAAATATAGAGCCTTAAGGCAGAGTTTTAGTTTACTTGTCAGGGAGCACTTTGCCCCACCCTCTCTAATGCAGCATGTTTGATTTATTTTCATTTGTTCGTTTGTTATACTCCCTGGAAATCTAAATGTACGGAGTGCCTTCACAATCCAACCTGCCTGTCTTCCCAAGTGTGATGAGCTGAACCCTACCATGAGCTACCTGCCCAGTTCTCATTTCTCACTTACTGTAATGATCATTAGCTGCTGGTTCATGTTTTACATGAGGCACAAATTATGATCTTGAGTTGTTGCATATTAATCTTTTGCTAAAAGAACTTGATTTATTTATGTCTTAACATGAGGCCTGTCACAAAAAAAATACTCAAAAAAATCCATATGGAGTGGATAAGCTTAAGTATCAGAAAGTTGCAGAATATGATTTTATAATTCTTATTTTAAAAATATTTTAATTGTTTAACCTACCTGCATTAGGTATATATGGATTTTAGGGTGTTCGCCCTGTGATGGACTGGCATCCCAACCAGGGTGTCCTACAGTATGATGCCTGGGCTCCATGCAGCCCCCACATGACCCTGACCAGGATGGATGGATGGATGGATGGATGGATGGAATTTGTACCTGCAAAGGGACGAAAACACTAACACTCAACTCATTGCCTGGTAAAGTATTAATCAGATTACTAGATTTTTTCCTCAAATGATCATTTCCTACCAAAACACAACTGAAGTCGTGTCGGCACACAGATATCATGGTGGAAGTGTTTCTGCTAGAGCATTCTAAAACAGTGTGACATCACTGTTGTCAAACTGTACCACACTGTGTCAGATTCCACTAAGGAAATGACATAGTGATTGATTTAATTACATTCTTTTATATATTCAGTTAAGCCCCTGGTCACATGCAGCGGTACTATTCTGTAAGTGATACAGTCCATTGTCCCCCAAGAGACACTGAAAACAAATCTAAATGATTTTGTAAATGTACCAGCTAATGTTGTTTGCCCATGTACGAGATATTTTTCCTTGGATTAAGCCCAACTTGAAATTACACACATCAGCCTGGTTCCAACTTGCTACAGATAACAAAAAATGGTTTAATGAGCTGCTTACTCTTGGTCTCTGTATCTATACATTAATTAATCTTCCTGCGTTAATATTATGTTTTGATGAAATCTGTCATAAAGCTCATGGGTCTGACAAAAGTAAACATCAGATGTAAACATTTAAAGTTTCCTGTGAATATCTGTAGGGCCAGTCACCTCGCAACCCGTCCAATATCTCAGGGACAAACGTTAAGCAAATGTAACTTGACCTGGGGTCAATGCAGCCGAGAAGCTGTAGGCGGCAAACACGCATGACCGCGCTGAAGCCTTCCAGTAATGCACCGGCTGTTTGCTTTTGCATTTTCAGAGTGACATTTTATAAAGAGACCTTTTTATTCCAACCCAGACAGACTCACGACACTGACGAGATTGCGTAAGTATGTTTTGGCAGGAAGGTGTACAGCCAAACAATGGCGACGGCAGCCCGCTGTTTATGGACTGGAGGGGGTGTCTGAGGCTTAGGCCGCTATATTTGCTCCCTCTGTGGCTCTCAAATTACTCAGATGATCGCTTTTAGGGCATCCAGGTCTGGTAGGCTGCCTGTGCGGACAAGCTGCAAATGGTCTACGTGTAGGGTTGCCAACTCTGACGCTCACACAAGAAATCTTACAGCAAATCTATATTATTCCATTATAAACCTAAAATTAGCTGCATCAAAAGCATTGGGGTAGTTTGCAAACCCTACAAACTATTCACAAGCTAATAAAACCATTACATACGTGTAAATGAGTGTGCATGTGTGTGGAAGATCTCACTCCAGCCAACTGACCGAAGTTGACAACCATGTATATGTCCACTGTATTCTGCTGTTAGTGATGGATTTTGGAAGATAAAAAACAAAGTTCACTAACTATATTACTAATCAACAGACCCGTGTCCCTTACTGGAAATACCTGTTGAAGTTCTTGGAAATGATACAAATTGAGACTCTGTACAGTAATGTTTCCTTAATAGGCAGAAAAGAAGCAAAATTGACCAAGTGTCCCCGTCCCAAGGCGGTGATACACCCTACAGAGAAATACAGAAGTTTATATACCTTTCTCATGCTTCCCTAAAAAGCATATCGATATTATGATTGGCTACTTTTCCAAAAAGTGATTCACCTAACAAAAAGCTCATTAATATCGATTGGTTAATACTTAATTCAATTGGTTAATACTAATAAAAACTACAGGTATGTCAATTATATGTAGTTCCCTTGGTTACCCCCTTAGTTACCCAATCCCATAATTTATCATGTGACCTTCGACCACCCCCACCACACACACACCTGTCTTGTCTCAGTCCACACAGCTCTTCTGACCTCTGTGCTTCATTTTGCAGCAGACATCTTCCAGTAATCTCTGGTCGCCCTTCTTGGAAGTCCTGCGGCTCTCGTAACCTCAGCCAATGATTCTTGTCTCAACAGACCCCAAAGTCACCGCAGGTTTCCTGTTATCTCCATCTTGCTAGTTCACTTGCCCCAACACGACTCGGCCATCTGTGACTGAACTTAGAGTACATGTTGAGACCCAAAACCCCCACACCCTGGACCCTTCTGCAAAACAGCTCATGCACATATACACATTTATCTTCATGCCTAAGGCCTAAAACATTAGCAGCAATCCCATAATGACTCCAACCCTTCCTAACCCATCAGCATGTCTTCCACGGGATGTGTTTGGGTGTCTTTCTTGCATTAGTCTTTACTGCCTTAGTAATATTGTTTATATATGTACACAGGTATAGTAAATAACTTTTACAATGCATCCCCTCTTAAAACTGTGCCTAGGTTGGCATTTGGTAATAGGTGATTCAGGTGTATTGCGCTCCAAAACTATGTCCTTCATTCTAAGCGTGGCAAAAGCGCTATCAGAAACACAATCTTCATTCCTACACAATCAAGGCCGTGGAGATTTTTGTTGGCACAGTTTCCTACCCTTGGAGACACCATGAAAATAGACAATTAACAATTAGGCATCATGTGGACAGGGAATAAATACAACACACAAGATAGACAGCAGAGAGGAGTAAAGGTAACCAGTATGAGAAATACAGCAGGAACCCCCCCACACACACACACATACACACACGCACACACACAGACCTGTACTCATTTCTTTGTGGGGACCGTCCATTGATTTCTATGAGCAAAACCCTAATCCCAACAATGACAAATGGTCCTCACAATGTCAAAATGACAGGTTTTTATCACACTGTGGGGACATTTGGTCTCCACAAGTAATGTATAAATCACACACAAATGCACACACACACATAGTTGCTGCCTTTCTGTGATCCAGTGTCCCTGGCGTTTGGTGTATTGTGGATGCTTATTCCAAACTGATTACTGCGTTTTACTGAAAGGAGAATCATTTTGAGTATAAGAAAAACACGTATTTTACTATAATCTTTGCTTTTAATTTGAGTAAATGACACATCTATTGGGCCGGCTCAGCGGTTAGCACTGTTGAGTCTCCAGCTCTGTGTGTGGAGTTTGTGTGTTCTCCCCGTGTCATTGTGGGATTTTCTCCAGGTTCTCCGGGTTCCCCTCATTGTTGAAAAACATGCTAAGGTGAATTGGAGTTGCCAAAATGTCTACAGGTGTGAATAGTGTGTGGGTCCTGTGATGGGTTGGCGCTCCATCCTGAGTTATTCCCTGCCTTGTGTCTGTAGCTTCCGGGACAAGCTCCGGACCCCCATGACCGTGAATAGTTCAAGTGGGTATAGAAAATGGGTGTGTGGGTGGACTTATCTAGTTTCATTCCATACTGGACATTCGGTCCTTGGCCTAAATCATTCCACTTCCTTCTGCTTGGTCTATCATAAGGACTCTAACAAACAAACAGTGCGCTTTCATTCAAAATCATTTAATTAATTCTGCTAAAAACTAATATCGATAAGTTTTTATGATGATTACCAAAATATATGCATTACTAAATATCTACTAGTTCATAAATTAACTAAAAAATTTACATATAAAACATGTCAGACCATGCTATGCTGTCCTTTTTAGGGTAGTTCGTTCAGAGGTAAGAACCGGCGTGGTTTTAAGTAAAGTTTACTGCTTAAATTATTTTGCCACCATTATGGGGGAACTGTTGTGTGTGCCAGAAGTTAAGTGTTTTTAGAGTACATTTTGATGTACGAAATGATAATGACCACATTGGTAAAACATAACTCTCACCTAATGGAAATAGCAGGCTCATTAGAGGTGCAGTCATGCTGTTCAGAAAGATAGATCAAATCGACATTTAAAAAGAGATACACAAAGTCTCTGCTCCCATGTCCCTGGTCATTACATCAGCTGGTATGTTTAAGCATGATTCGGTTACGGCAACCGGGCTGTACGGTGTGTCCCCATGGCTGTTTTCCTCAGCCATGCTCTGTTCATTTACATTACTGTGTTCATTTACAATATTGTATTCATTTACATTATATTTTATTTAGCAGATGCTTTTATACAGTGCGACATGCTTTTTTCAAAAATTAAGGTCAGACAGACTCTGAAACGATTGGGAGTTAAGGGCCACTCGCGGTGTCCATGGTGAGCTACACTTTACTCCATAGTTGTACGTTAAAAGCCTGGTTTCAGGGGAAACACAGCCTTTTAGATGTTTCAATACGATCATAAGATTGGACTCTTTAAAATAGCTGGCACCATCATCTGTTTCTCTCATAAGAAATACCTCGCAATTATCATAAGTTGTAAAAAGCTCTGTAAAAATTGACTACGGAGAGCATATTAAAAGTAAGACCTAGATATCGCTCATATATTTTCTTCATTCCGGTTTCTCTTTTGCAGCAACATGCTATTTGCCTGCATAGTTTGTCAGTTTGTGGATCAGCCTGGGATTCAGTGATTAAGAGAAAATGAATCAAAATGCATTCACAGCAGAGAAAAGAGTGAACAGTGCATTTACCTGGACTGTAGAGGCTTGGAATACAACTAAATGAAAACTAAGAAGGAACCAAGGACATCTGTATCATCCCCAAAATGTGACTGTTTCTTGGAAATTACAATTTTTATTAATACATTTCCCCCAAAATGCCACTGGGAATCAATAAAGTACTGTATGTACAAATTAATTGCAAAAGGATGATTCAGTGCTCACACTTTCAGAAGAATAAAACATCTAAAACCCAAGATTCATGGATGACCTGCCCGTGACAGTCTTGAGGTTATGCAGTTTGCTGAAGCATAATCAAAAATAATATACTTAAATGTTTAAAGGTCTACAGACTTTCTCTTGAATCTCCAGATGTCTGGCTAAGGGAATAAAATAATGGAAAAGAAGATGTATTACATTACTGATTCCTCAGTGTAATGAAAGGTTCACATGAAAAAGGTCTTGGGTTTGAGTCCACGTCACATTTTTACCATAATATTATAAGAAATTAAACATAGTGTCCCAATCAGTGCCTATCTGGCCCTGTGACATATGTTTTGTCCCCATTTGGCCAGCAGGTGTCACTGGCCATCCTGTTCCCTCCTCCGTCTTGTAGCCCTACAGTAAGTCCCAAATGTATTTCTCTTGGCCTCCACGTGGTTTAAGGGGGCTAAGCGTTTGGCCACTGTTCCCAAATGCCCTCTTTTGGTTGTCAGTTCAAGACTGGCCAGAGGACAGTCTCAACTACTTATTATTAATGGACGTGAGTTTTGTGTTCTCCTGGTTTAATGTTTGTATTGGTATTTCACTTACAGTTCCTTGCTTTTGCTTCTTGTTCCCTGTTCATTCAGTTGTCTCAGTTTGGTTTTCCTTGAAGGGTTGGTCCTTTTTACCTGTCTGTTAACTGACCTCTCTGTGCCTGGTAATTGTAACTACCCCACCTGTTCCTTGTTGCTCCATGCCCTTAATGATCAGTTGATTTGTTATAGTTCTCAGGTGAGATATTCTGATTTGTATTATATTTTGTTTTCTGGCACAGAGACGGGACTGACGATATGCAACATTTATGGAAAATGTGCAGTGCGCTCTAAAAGAGCCTTTGAAGATTTCTTTACAAAGTCTGCATTATAAAATGATGGCTTCCTAGATTAAATTATATACCATTTTTGTTTACTTACTATCTGTCAGTATAGTGCTCCTTATAAATGGCTCCCTAGTGCTGCATCTTTTCTGAGTGGCTGGTGAGCAGACATGGGAGGGGTGTTGTGGCGGTGGGATATACAATAGATGCTAAATTAAATATGTAAGAGCTGCTATAAAGCATCTCCCATCACTGAGTGCTCCCTCAAAACATAAAGAGCTTCCTCCAAACTTAATAACAGTCTTTGAGAGTAAAGGTGCTCCATTGAGATGCTGAGAACAATCATTGTGACATGTAGCCCCGTCTCTCCACACTGTCGATGAGATTAAATAGTCTGGGCGTTTCCTGCAAACCCTAACCCTACCCTAGCACAAGTATGACAGCAGCACAGAGTCATGGCTGTCATGGAGATATCTGCACTTTGTAGTGAAACTCTTTAGCACGTCCATTTCTCCAGCACAGAGGCAATTCTAGGGATTTTTAAGGTGGGGCACATAAAAGGGGCCATAATTCATTCAGAGGCGTCAACTTTATCATTAGCAAATTATATGTTTTGATTTGGTGAGTGATAGGGGATGGGGCACTCCGGGGACCAATTGCTTTCAGCTGGGGTCCTGCTTCATGCCGGCCATCTTTGCTGTCTGACATTAGCTCAAGCACATAGCTGCGAGCACCATGTGCAGATGGTGATTTTTATTCCAGATTGAAGGTCACGTCTATGTCTGAATGGCCTCTCTGCGTGGCCCTCTCGTCTGAGAGAATGACAAGCAAAGAGGACAGACAAATATTTTTTTAAAAACTGTTGAAATAGCAGTTTGACTCTGCAATGACTTATTGGTGCTTTAATGCAAAGGTTCCCCTTAATGTTCCCAATATCCAGCATGTGGAAAGTATTATCTTCATATTATTTTACTTGCATATGTAGTTCATTTGTGGTATGTGAGTGTGTCCTGGTTGGCGCCCCATCCTGGGTTGTTCCCTGCCTTGTCCCTATAGCTTCTGGGATAGGCTCCGGACTCCCACAACCCTGAATAGGACAAGTGGTTACAGAGCATGGATGGATGTTGTTCATTTGCATGCCTGTTTGCATGTACATTTGGTGTAGTCATGTGATATATGCGTGTCGTTTGGAAAATGTTCACCACTCAGCATGGTTCTCTTCACAGAGGCAGGTATTAAAAACACTTTGCACATTTTGAATTTTAATATAAAGCCTTGATTCAGAATCTGGGATGAAAGTAAAGAAGGTCCTATTTGTGTCTGATTAAAAGATATCATTTACATATGAAAGTAGATGCATTTTCAGCAGATTTTTGTTGGTGATTTGGATGTATTTTATAATGATTGACCCAGTTAGTGATCCCTAGAACAGTGCAAATAAGTGGTTAGTGTTATGATGTCATGAACAACTAATATGAATATTCTGACCTAAAATGGTTTAGGATGGTGTGACTGTGATTGGAAGGTCATCATTCAAATCCAAAGGTCAGCAGAGTGATGTCACCATTAGGCCCTTAAGTAAGGCCCTTAACCTCCATTTGCTCCAGGGACTTTGGAAAAACGTGCCTGCGAAACAGATAAAATATATATTGTATATCTTATATTTATTGCTTGAGTTTGCTTCTAGTATATTACAGATTCCACCGTTTTATTAATGTTGAGAAAAAGACTTTAATCTTTTCCACTAAAATATATACAATATGTCTCAATAAGTAACACTAAAAGGGGTTGTACATGTTAATGATGTTAAATGTCAGTTATGGTAACTAAAAGCCATTGTCAGCATAGCTTGAAATTATAAGTGATGCTGTTGGCAGGACACTGCATCATTGTTTGGTGAGTAGTTTTCTATCACATCATTTCTATCCAACACAATGTATATTGCAGTTGTGCACATTTTTTTATTTGCATGGCAGGATACTTTTGTAGTCATGCTGATTAAGTGCTTGTCTTAGATGTGCTGCTCTGTAGCTAAGGGACACTTATAACCACTTTATTTCCAAAAGGCCAAGAAACGGTGAGGAAGGTAAAACTAGACAGCAATAGCAAATGAAAGTACCAATAACACAGAGCTGCTATATTCTTCCAGACAGGAATATGGCACCTATCTGAACTGACGCTTATAATGATTACACTCCTGTTCCTCTTCCTATTCATCCAGGGCCTGAGATATCCACAGCTCCTTCTCACAGATCTTCACTTCTAACTTTTCAGAAAATATTTCAGGTAAGTTTGCAGCATCCACATCAGGTCTTTGCGGTGATGAAACTGGTCAACTTAAGCAAATTTCCTGTTCCCAAACTTTCTATCTTTGATTTTGTTTCTCCTCTTTGCACAAGTGCATGGCATATGATCGCTTCTTGGTCACATACTGTATTACATAGTTAGCAAGTAGAGTCAGAGGACAGTAGCTAGCTAGCTGGTTAGCAGAACATGCTGCTTAATATTTAGTGTAGTGACATTTTCTGAACAAACCTGGAGGCCCTTTCACAAATGTGTGATTTTGCATGATCAATATGCAGTTTATCATTTTCCAAGGGAATTTTAAAAATTCAAACTTAATATCTTAAAATAATTAAATTCCAGAGTGATCAGATCTCCCACGACCCACAGATGATTAAATTAAATATATAACACTACTGAGTTCTGTTCATTGCTTTTGCTCTTTACTTTAATTAATCTGTGTTGATTTATATATAAATGCAATGAAAAATTATTCCAAGAACTAGTATAAGACATTTTCAATAAGTTCCTTTAAGTTGTCCCAATTTGGAATGAATGAGGAAGCAAAGCATTACATATATTGTTTTTGTCCGCAGCTGATGTTTTCTGTAAATAAAAATAATTATTGCATTTTGGAAGGGTCTTTATTTTTTATCAATATGGGGATTTTGAGGAGCATTAATTTCTCACAATGAAGATAAAGATGGAGACTGTGGTGGGTGCAGTTTGAAAAAAGCATAATTAGAGCCTCACCGGTAAATCATATCAACAACCTATGGATCGATGAATCAAGCCAAGTTGTGGGCTAGTTAAACTAGATTCAGAACAACAGGTATAAATCGTGATCCATGAAGCGATATGTACATTAGAGAACAATGTTTCGAACACTTTCTAAAAGTGTGCTAAGAAATGGTTTTGTAATAATACCAATGGTTATGTTTGCTACCAATCCAGTATAGCAATTAGCAATCATAAGGCAACTTATAATGGTGCCGCTCATCAACAGCTGTTATGGTGGGGCATGCCGCAGGGACAGCTAAAGAGGGACGATCCATGGAGCAGCTCCAAGACAAAGGGGTTTATTAACAAAATCCGAACACAAAGAGATAAATCACAAAATAAAGGGGCTACGAGGGGTCAAGAACTAAATGAGAGAAATAAGAACTAAAAAACACACAAAAAACATACTAGGGAATAGAGCAAAACTGAGAGCAGGACTAGGGAACAACAAAAGCTACAAGCACACTAAAATAATACATATCTCAAACAATGACTAACTGAAGAACAGGATGAGCAGATAGTTAAATAGATACAGACAACAAGGCTAACAATGGGCAGGTGTGGACCATAACCAAATCAACCTATCAGGACAGGTATGGGACAAGTAGAAACAGGTGGAATAAGTTACAATTAACACACACAGGAAGTAGGAAACATTGACAAACACTGAGGGCTAACAATACAAAAGACTAGGAATATAATTACAAGCAGAACAGAATTAAACCAGGCATGGGCAGGGTAAACCAGAAACAAGGACACAAAGCAAAGACAGAGAAAAAATACCAAACACTAAGGATAAACCAATTATAAATTACACAATACCAGGGTGGTTTAGACACATTGAGTCCTGTGGCGGCCTGGGGAGCAGGGAAACACACTAGGAGCCGAAGGGCTACTAGTCGGGGGGGCAATATTACCAGTGACATCTGCTGGTCAAAAAAGGTATACCCTAGAGATGTATAGGACAGTGTCGGACGGGCGCCGACCTTGATAAATAGCCACTAGGAACCGTTGTATCTGCAGATAAATGCAGGAAGAAAATTTACAATAGGGATAAACATTCATCCTTTCAGCAAGATAGTGAATCAAAAGGCAGGGACAAAAGTTACGTTAAGTTACGTCCTTAAGGATCCTTAAAGTTTCCTCTCGATTTATATTGAAAATCTGTGGAAAGATTTGAAAACTACCTGCCTATAAACTTGACCAAGTACAGAGACCCTGAGTGAATCTGTCAAACAGTGAGAAAAATTGCAGTAAACCCAGAAATATTTCCACTTTCATTTATGGAAAAGATGCCTTTGTTAAATTTTGAGTGTGTGGTCCTGGATTCCTTATGCAATTGATTTTTCTTTAGTTCTAGCTGACACAAGTAATATAAACATCATATCATTAGAAGGCTTCCATTTGAAAATCCTGGTTTGGCTAAAGTATTCCGTTATGTATTTTTCATTTCATAGATGAGGGTACTCTAACCAAGGACTGAACGCTTCACATCGCTGACATACGACTGGTGTGTAGCAGGTACTCTCTGCTCACTGTCCCTGCAGTGCTTGTGTCAGATGTGCGGTGATATATTTCTTAGTTTATTTTCTAAGTATTGTTGCCTTTTCATGATGTGGGTTTCCATTTCCTATTGGAGTCTGGAATCACACGCTGACAGTTGATTATGGTTGAATCTGAATCTATTGTTCAGCACTGGACAGCTCCTGCTCTTGCTTGCTTACTTACTCTTTCTACGCCTGGAGGCTGGCTTACTTATTTCTGTATCTCTTTCATTGTACCCCTTTAGGGCAAACTATCCCAATAAAAGTACCAGCTTTTCCAATAACCACAGCATACTTTGTGGGAACCCGTCTGTTGTCATTATCAGTGTGCCATTAGGTCACGCACTGCTCAGGTCTCTGCGTGTAACATCTACAAGAAGCTATTACAGAAACAGCCCGGGTCTTACGCTTCTCCATCCACAATACCAGCGATATCCAGCTGACCCTTCAGGCTTTAGGTATAATACTATATAACACTAGTATCAGATTCTCTTCATAAATTTGGAGGAGTAACTGTATTTTCTAAACACTAAAGTGACATAATAGATGTGCAGCAATGTAAGCAGTGACCTATGTCATGACTTCTCCAGATTATGTATCTTACATTCTGAAAATATTATGTGCAGTAATATAAAACAACAAAATAATCACATTAGTGTTGCTAAATACATAATCAGCAACAATTTGACCAGCTTGTGTAAATTACCTAATCATTGAAAGTGATCATGCTTGCAACTATTGTCGCCCTGATTTTATTGGCAATTTATTTCGCTGAAAGGAAAATGAAAGTGATACTGTTTTGTTGCCACTTGTACATGTTCCTGTAGCATTTATTTTTTGCCGGAAATGTAATACACTTGATAGTGATAATTACACTCTCGGCCTTTTCGTAACCCATGACCTTGAAGTGCCCTCCTGTGCAATCCTGTTCTGTTGGACCGTTTTCTTATTACATTGGATCAGCAACCAGCTTCCCTTGAGATGAGAAACAAGTCTGTCCCAGAAGTCTTTACTGTGAATAATGTCTCTTCAAGCACAACTGAAATGAATGAATTAGCTGATTAAGTTTCACCCACAGTACACAATGGATATAGTGGCACTCATAAAAGAGAGAAAAGCTGAGCATAAAACTGTGTCCCTGCTATAATAAGCAGACTTGGGCGTTAAAGCAGGCTTTTTGGAAATTAAAACCCGAAACGGAATTACAGGCATCTGGCAAATTCACTGCTGTGACTGCCAGCTACATGCACTCTCTCTAGCTCAGTCAATGTATAAAGAATAAGTATAACCCTGGAATTCTGCTGAATGGTGTTTATGAACTAATGAAGAAATAGAAAAGAGAATGAAGAGTCAAAAGTAAATACAGTAAATACTTTGCTCAGTACTTATTTAGTATGTCTTTCTAGAAATGAAGTGCGACAACATTTTTATAAATGAAGCAATTGTTTGATATTAAATACTTCTGCTCTCATTTGGACATTGAGCTTCTCCTTGATGAACGGACTGATGAAACGCTTTATGGGAATGTTGCATAGTGATGTAGGACACAGTGTGACTGTAGCTGGTGGAAGTTTAGCTAGATCGTACAATTTGATAGGTATATTATTTAAATTAAAGATGTACCACATTAATAAACAGACATGCATTGTCATCATCTTATAATGTGAACTGTTCAAGACATTTGCTACTGTATAAAGACTCTATGTGCTCTGAAGGAAAATGGAAGCTTTTAATGAATAATAAGCCTTTACGTCTTTTACAAAATCTACCTTGTGTGACTGATAATTATTATAATATACCCAGAAGCCTTCCATTATAAGTATAAAAGCAAAATATCTGTTATATTTAGGCATATCCCGAGGTGAACCATTAGGTACAAGAATCTTCATTCGGTTGTTTTAGACACAAAATGTGAAACGCATGAAGCACAAATGATTGCATCTCATTAGAAATTCAAATATTCGTAAGACGTATAGTGTCTGGCTCACCTATTGTTTGCCCATTGTGTTACCCTATTATCTAGTAATTATCAGTTATCCTGCCCTGATTGCCCTCATGTGCTGCAGCTGTGTTCCCCTTTATATGTTAGGGCTTAGGTGTTGGCTCGCCAGTTGAGTACCTCTTGCGGCTTATGTTGTTTTTGCTCGCAGCGGTGTGTGTGGCTTGTTTGTTACCTCAATGGTCTTAGTCTTCGCCGTGTATTTCCTAATAAACTGCCTTTACTTTCGTCTGTGTCCCAGCCTTCCTTCACCCATGCCTGGCCATCTGTGGCATGTACTCAGCTATATATTTGTATGTATGTATGTAACTGGAAAACATGAAAAGTTGCAAGGTCAAATTCTTCTTTTTTTTTAATTTAATTTGAAACATTTTAGATCAGTTGAATTCAGTTCAATTCTATTGGTTAAAACTGAAATTCAGTTATTTTAAAAAGGGTACAGGGTCAGCCATTAATATGGCCCCCCTGGAGCATTTTTCAGGGGGTTAAAGGCCTCGCTTAAGGCAGATGGAAGTACAGTGAAGCTCTCCCCCCTCTGTAAGCATCTCACACAAGAATGAGGTGTGTTAATCCATCCATTTTCTGAAGCCGCTTATCCTATTCAGGGTTGGGGGGGGGGGGGTCCAGAGCCTATAGGCACAAGGCAGGGAACAACCCAGGACTGGGTTCCAACTCATCTCAGGGCACACTCACACATCATTCACACTCATACAATTTGGTAACTCCAATTAGCCTCATCATGTTTTTGGACTGTGGGGAGAAACTGGAGAAGTTAGAGGAAACCCCAGAACAACACATGGAGAACATGGAAACTCTACACACTTGGAACCCTGGCAGAGACTTGATCCCAGGTCACAGAGGTGTGAGGTGACAATGCTATCCACTGCACCGCTGTGCATTAATAACATGGTTTAATTTGGTTAAGTTGCTCAGATCAGATTATGTTGAATGACAATATCTGTATACAAGATAAAATACAAAATCAAATATGAAATGAATGGTCACAGAAGCAGCACTGGAGCTATCTGAGCAGCATTATTGTGCAAACAGAGTAGCCAGTGGAGCCCAGTGCAACAAACTGCAGACACACAGATCTGGGCTGAGATTCAGCACCACCCTACTGTGAAAAACAAGCATTTTTTTTAGAAAAGACATGCACATTTCAAAAGAAGTAACTAGTTCTCAGCAGCTTATATATATGGTAGTAAACAGAAAATAAGAATTATATATGTGTTACTTCTCTATTTTTAATCTCCCACATATCTCAGTCCCTCTAACTGAAAAGTCATTATTCATTTGATGATGACGACTGCTGCTTTTATTTTATAGCTGGCACAAGTGGGTGTAACAGAATACATTAGTCAGGACCGGAACAAAGCACTAGGGCCCTGCAGTATGTAAATCATAGAGGAGCCACATTTTCCGGGATGAGAGAGCCGCCAATGTTTATCTATGTCACAAATGCTAACATAGCTTTCTTCTGCTTACTTAAGGACCGATCAATTGTCAGATTATTTTTAAAGACCTGAACAAGTGATTCAGCAGAAGGAAGTAGCAGATGACCATTTACACTGCTGGCTTTATGCAGAGTTAATCATCAGCTCTATCACAACCACTGATGTCAGTTTTAATTATAGTCAATGAGTGTTTATTGGGTAGCAATTAAGTTTAAATTGTATGATAAACAATGTTCAGTTGGACATAAAATTGATGACATGTCAATTTCATTAATGTTTTAATGTAAAACATATTTTTAATGAATAAATAAAATGACATTTAAACCTAACTTTGCCTTTTATCTGGACCAATCTATTTTGCCTATATTACTATATATCTTTATTATTTCATCCAGCAAGTGTTTGGCAGTGGTATTTGTTTAGACTGAATTCGGTGACATGAAAAGTAGATTTACAAGGCAGTGATCCAAACCTGTCAAATAGGGTTTAAAATAGTCAAATGCCAGCTACGTGCCAGGGGAATTTAATGATGCATTGGACAATCAACATGTTTGGCCCAGTCTAGCTGAAAAGAGAAGCCTGTTTTTGTTTCAAGACTTTTATGCCCATTAATGTCTGCTGTATAACGACACTCCAAACTTAAACTACTGCCTGATACTGCCAAAATGAATTGGTATGAGTGAGTTTAACAACACCACCAGTCATTTAGTCCCCTAGTGGTAGATGGTCCATACCTGACCACAAATAAATTACTTGGCCTTCCAGCGATTAAGCTGGATTCCCCTTCAGACTGAACGTTATATCTGGGTATCTTTCTTATCCATCAGTCTATCTTCCGTAACCCGGCAGCGGGATGGCGAGCCAGGAGCCTGTCCTAGGACTCAGGCAGCACGGATGAGATGCCTGGCAATTGGTGGTGTCTTACAATTCAACCAGAATGAATGACAATCAAACATCAAGCAAGCACTATATCTTAACATGCACACCACAGGATAAACATCAACTTCTCATTACAGGGAGCAGCCATGAAAGGACAGGCTTTATACATCATGCTTGCAGAGATGCTGACACACTTAGTAGTAGATGAATTATTGCTATATTTCTTAATGCATAGAATGTGGAAGCATTCCCAGCTATTAAAATAACTTTCTGATGACACACATAGAACTTCAAGTAAATCCATGAAATAGCTTGTCAATCATGGAAAAATAAATAATAATTTAAAATATTTGGCATCCTGTATTAATATACCTCCTGAGACCTTAGATTGTGATACACTGATGCTCATATGTTGGCAAGAAGTACCTTTAAACTGCATTTCATGATGAAATAATTAGCTGTCACGGTTAATTAATTGTCAGTATTTTAGCGGTTTGTCTATTTTAGTGGCTTTGTCAGTCTGGGGGTGTAAAGTAATATAGTCTAAGAAAAAGGATTTTCAAATTGTGAGAGCTACTTCTACTAAGAAGATAATGGGGGTGGGTGTCTAGAGTGCAAAGTGGTGGGGGGTGGCAAAGGTAAAAGATGAAAAATGGGTTGAGGTGTAGGTGGCGATTGTGACATTTAAATTAATAAAATTGATAA
>JAODLD010000113.1:31289014-31311953 GCA_026781065.1 Mormyrops boulengeri
CCACCCCCCCCCCCCCCCCCCCCCCCCCCCCCCCCCCCGCCCCCCCCCCCCCCCAGCGCCCCGGCGCGGGGGGCGGCAACGGTAAAAGTTGCCAAAGGGGTTGAGGTGGAGGTGGCGATGGTGACATTGAAATGAATAAAATTTCTACATGTTCCTTGTTGTTACTTGTTGGCTCCCCACCACTAGCTCACGGTCTACACATTGGCAACTGCTGGTCTAAGACGTAGAATTGATTCATAATATCATGATCACAAGGCTGCCGCTCAAAATGCCCCCTCACAGATACACACACACATACACATTTCAGGCTAAATAATTATAAGTTCTATTCCACTCAGTGCCTTGCAGTCGTAGTTTAATGATGTAATCTAATGTAATTCCTTAGAGACGGTTAAAAAAATGAGGCAGAAAGAGGAAAAGCAGATGCATTCCATAAGCCATCTAGTTACGTTCCGCCAGTATTTCCAAAGCCTCATAGACTCATGACTAAAGAAAAATAATCTGTTCCATCAAGCATCCAGATTGTTAACCTTGTTGTCAGTCAGGTTTTACATTATCATACACTAGCAGTGGAGGCCGCTATATGGCAAAGGCTCACATCTGATTCTGCTTATAGATTGAAACATCAAGGTTAGGTTGGATAGCAGCAGAGGCCCAATCTTCAGATGGTTCGGAAGCTCCACGGTGACAACAGATGTGACATTGAAGCCCTACTTCTGATGTCACCTCATCTCACGTTTCTGCATGAAGTGAGCGCATGGACTCCTACCTACTTCATCAAAAATGCAGAGTTTCAGAAGTGGAGGTGCAAAAGAGTCAAGAGGCAGCTGAGGATGCCAGCCAAAAAGAATGTAGGAAGGCATTTGATTGGTAGACCTATTGACCATTTTGTTATATAGGAACACTGAAGCTTGGAGATTTTCTTGCAAAATTGAAGTAAGGTAACTTGCAACTACCTTCACTATGGATTATAGCATACAAAATGTCTGATTCTAAATTTCTGGGTTTGCTTCAGAAAGTTTAAAGTATCTCTAAGCATCCCAAGCACCAGGATTTTCTATCAGGCGCTAAGCTTAAAAATCATTGGCCCGGCCCACCCAGCAGAACCAACTGCATAAAAAGGTGAATAGCTTCTCTGTGACATTATATCTCTCCTATAGAGCCTGTAAAAATACCACAATACCTTCAAAATCATGGGGATTTCTTTTGGAGTCTGCATCCAGATACCTGGGTCATTTCTGTATAGAGTTCCTAGGTGAGCAGACTGGTCATGAATGGTAATTTAAGTCGTATTACTGCATGAAATATGGGCTATCGCTGGGCTCGCATTGAGCTAGCACGCAATATAGCACAGGATTCCTGCATTACCTTAGCACTCACTGTGTCAAGCTAACCTGACTATTTTTGCTCAGGGATCGGGAAGGACACCGGAGGTTTGTATTAACTTTCCCAGGTAATAACTTTATAGCATAGCTTTAATTAATAAACAGAGTAGCCCATTGCTGCATCATAGTACCTAAGTTAACATCAACAGAAAACCCAGATAGATATTACACTGAGAGCTAAATAAGATGCTAATGAAAAACCTACATTAGCATGTTTCAGAAAGCTGTGGAGTTGATAATGACTCTATTCAGTCCTTAAGCCAGAAGAGAACCTAGATCCACCTGGCTGGTAGTTAGACCTTTCAGGAATATACCGTTCTGGCATTAGTTTTTCTTAGGCTAGCTAACAGGAGTTCGTGGGCATGGCAGAGTGCGTGGGCATGGCAGATTTAGCAGTTACTGATCAATCACAGGAATGCCCTAGCTGCCGTTGTTTTACAGCAGGGTCATTGAACCATTGAGGCTCTACGTGTTCCCTCACATGAATGAAATCCCTGCCCTGACACCCTGTGCCCTGGGTACTGTATGCTGCTTTGAAAAAGATGACATTTACTGTTTTATGCCATAGTTCACCAGGTGCCTGAACACCAATTCCTTTCTCTGCATGTGGGAAGTCAAGTGAAAAGACCAGTCCAAATAAAGGCACAGAGGCTGGTAATTTTGGCCGGCCAAACCAGACATCGTTAGTATCTGAAATGTGGTGCATTGTGTAATCCAAAGTGCATTTGATCCGGATTGTAAAGACCTATTTGAGTAATAAATGTGATGCTGCTGCAACGGGACTTGCCAGTAAGCACTGAATGACGGCAGTTTTAGGAAAAAAATAGAGGAAGCATACTCAGAGGGACCATACTCAGAGGAAGCATACTCAGAGGGACCATACTCAGAGGAAGCATACTCAGAGGGAGCATACCTTGAGGGAGCATGCCCGGAGGAAGCATACTCAAAGAAACCATACTCATGAAAAAGCATCTTTCCATGTCAAGCAACACAAAATATCATGAACTTATCGTTCTCTTTCATCTGACTGATGGGTGTAACTTTCTCATGGATTCCTGCCTCAGTGATTTGTACAGAAATGCCTGTACCTCTTCATGAAGGCTAATTTTCCAGCTGAGTGAGCATTAGTCAATACTTTTGTTTTTGCACAGGAACAATGTGGCACAAATAGCATTTTTAGTCTCACTGAAACCATCACCATGCTACCATCTGCTGTGACATCAGCTCGAGCAACTAAGTATGCTCATACATCAGAAAATTACTCAAATAACCCAAGTAAACCATATCTCCATGATCATTAGGGACATTACCTGAATTGATCATGTCTGCGTCTGGAGGCCTTGGCATTAATCAAGATTTAAGCCCCATTTCAGCATACTTAGATTCTCTGCTATGTCTTTGCCTTTCTACAGGATAATTCAGGAAATGTGAATAATAGTCGTTGTATGAACATGTGCTTTGAGCCAAACAATATGCCTTTACCCATAAGCCTCTGGGGGAAATGGGCAAGCCCCAGTGATCACCTCCATCATCCCACAACCAACACAAAATACAAACTACTGTATCCCACAGCAGCAGTAAATTATAGCAATACTATACTCCAAAAGTGCATTAGGCCTGTGATCAAAAGGTCATTGGTTCAAATCCCATGTTTAGCAAAATAGCCACATCTCTGCTGGACCTTTGATCAAGGCCCTTAACCCTCTGAAAAATACCCCAGCGATGCTGGATGGCTGGCCCTGCACTCTGACCCCAAGTTTAAATCTCACCTATATATATGTCTGTGCGTCTCAAAGCAAGTAAGAAGGGATACGCAAAAAATCTAACACATTCCAATGTACCTATAAAAATGGCAAATAAAGCTTTATTTCATTAGAAGGGTGACTATGTTTAAAACATACACACATTCTTCTTTGGTCAGCTTTTAATATGGGTTCCGCCATATCATGTTGTACTTATCTTTTCGCACACTACTGTTCCAGTTCTATTGCACATTCATTCAAAAGTCTTTGGCAAAATTGATTCGGCTGATGGGAAAGAAGCAATTTCACTTAATTGCATGAGTTTGAACTGCAGTGGGCAGCTGATAAGACACAAAGAGTAACGCCAACTCAATCCACACAGAGCGGAGGCAGGACCAAAGACAAACCCTGCAGATGTGAGGCGACCTTACTCCCCCCGAAGGCATCACACTACCTGTCCTGTGGCTCTCGAGTTCTTAAATTAAATCATTCTTTGGGTATGATTGCAAAATCACATGTAGCAATTCAAGCCTAATGGTGCATGAAAATGACATCACCTTCAGCTTTTCAGCTGGCCAGGCACACCACTTCATGAGCGTGTGCAGATGCTAATTTCCTGTTGTAGTTCGGAGATTAGAGTGTGCCCATTTGCACCTTCCCATTGTCAAATGTGAAGAGGGCGACAGGCGCAGTGACAAAGATTCTGTCCCCTATCCCATTTACAAATCATACTTCATTTTTGTCATTATTTAAAATTGGTAACATCATTGAGACTTTAACAGTGCAATAGAGAGTACTAAAAGAGGTACTATATATACTAGTCCCAATATGGTTTCTTCTTATGTGAACAGCAGCGGTGTTAACCATCACTCACCCCGCACATGTGTGCAAGGCTTTGTTGGCCACAAACAGTTGCTACACGAATCATTAAATTAACTCATTCCTTATTTAGGAGATGCTGAAACAGCATGTTCTGCTAACCAGCTAGATAGCTATGAACTCTTGAATGTACTTGCTTGCTGTTTAGTTTTTGAAACATCTGACTTTTTGAGTGGGAGCTGTAGAGGCAACAAACCTCCCCCTGTATGTCAACATTTTTTTCCTTTTTCACTCTAGTCAGCTTAATTTCGATATCATGTCCAGCTTCCTGAAATTCCAGCCCCCAGCTAAAAGCAGGATCATCACCTTCAGTCCTGTTAGTGTGATTATACATTATGACATCACAATGAGACAGAAGTGAAAACTTCTAACTGCTGATAAACAGGTAAAGTGTAATGCATGGTTATATTATTATTCTTTTTATTTTTATTTTTATTATTATGATTGATGATACTACTACTACTACTACTACTACTACTACTAATAATAATAATAATAATATGTTACATTTATATAGCCCTTTTACTCACCAGGCGGACAAACCCCCATTTTAATTATATTCTGACACCAGGATCTTCCTTAGAATATTCCCATCAGATCTGGCAAATAGTGATATGTACTGGCTTCAGCACCTTTTGTTTTTGACTGAATGGGGTTAGGCTTGGGCTTTGACATTAACAGGCCATTTCAGAGGTAATAATAAGATGGCTCGTTAACTTGGACAGCTACAATATGCCAATGCAAGTGGTTATTTAAAAACTTGATTAAGGAGATTTGCATACCAGTTAGGTTGAGAATGGGTCTACTGGTTTGGTCATAACCTTCCCACACTCATGAAGCAGATTTCCCAGTAATTATTTCACAAATCATCAGAAATGCAAATATAAGTTCTATTATTAATTTTCTAATAATGCCAGCTAATTGAGAATTCCAGAATGGTAAATTGGCTTTAGTCTTGCATAATTAACTAAGGCCAATGTATAATTTATCAAACTAGCCCAAGATTTTCAAAGGATAGTGGAAACAATCCAGTTGAACATTACCAAGAAAAAACACTTTTCTTGAACTGCATTTGGCGATGGAAATTCAAATTATGATAAATATTTGTTAGCAGCGTGGAACTGGAACTGGAAGAAAGTTAGCATTTAGCTGCTAAGCAGGAGTTATTATTAATAATGTCAGTAAGCCAAAATAACAATAGTTGAATAGTTAAGAAAGAGTTTATCAAATAATTTTCTCAGTACCTTATTTGTCATGCCCGCTCGTCTAGTTCCTCCGTGTGCCACGCCCACCTCGTTACCCTCGTGTGGAATCCCGATGTAACCAGCTGTCCCGTGTTATTTCTGATTCGTCTCTTGTATTTCAGTCCACGTTCAGTCTGTCTCCCTAGTCTTGTCATTGACGCTGTATCGTGGTGAAGTCTTGACGTGAGTTCTGCTGCCTATATGTCCCGTATCTCTTTGTTTTCCCCTCAATAAACCCCGTTTGGCCTCCAGCGGTCCCGACTCCAGCTCCCGCTCCGCCCGACGTCACCGCCACCACATCCCAGCAGCCGGATGCCGCATTGCTGCCAACAGAACGCCCCTTTCTGGGAACTTACCAGGCTCTTAAAGGGGTCAGGTCAGTAGGGGATGCCATTCCCCAGATCCCCACGGTCCTTAAAGGGGCAACGCCGGCTCCTAAGGTGCCAATTCCAGCATCTCCGCCTGGTCTCGGTGCCTCCGCCTCCTGCTCCGCCCAAGGTCCCGGTGCCTCCGCCTCCTGCTCCACCCGAGATTCGGGCGCCTCCACAGATGCCTTCTGAGGTCCCTGCTGCGACGCCACCCCCCCATGGTTCCTGTGCGGGCGGCCCCTACAGTGTCCGTCGTGGTCTCTGCACCCACGGTCGATGCTCCGCCTCCCGCAGTGCCTGACCTACCTGTCCTTGACGTTCCTGACTTGCCTGTCCCTGAGGTCCCTAACCTGCCTGTCCCTGATGTCCCTGACATCCCTGACTTGCCTGTCCCTGAGGTCCCTAACCTGCCTGTCTCTGACGTCCCTGGCCTGCCCGTGTCTGATGTTTCCGACCAGTCCGGGCTTGGTGGGCCTGACCTACTAGCCCCGACGACTGACGCGCCCTCCTGCGGGTTCCAGTCCCGGCTGCTGTGTCACCTGATGTGCCACCCGGCAAGGTTCCAGTCCCGGCTGCTGCTTTGCCGCCCTGCTGGGCTCCAGTCCCAGCGGATGAAGTGCCACCCTTCGAGGACGTTGCTGTGACGCTGACCTCCGAGGGTCCTGCGCCACCTGTTCTTACCTTGCTGGTACCAGAGGTTCCTGCCCCCAAGGTATCTGTACCAGAGGTCCAGGTTCTGCCCATGCCAGATGTTCCAGCTCCAGCCACAGCGGCTCCTGCTAATGCCCATTCCTGCTCTGCCCATCCCTGCTCCGCCCTTAGAGGCTCCACCTGTCTCTGCGCCGCCCATCCTGTATCTGTGTCTCCGGCTCCAATGTTCCGGACTTCCCCGAGGTCTCCCTCTGGGGCGAGACCCCAACTGCTCCCTCATAGCAGTGGAGTCGGGCCGGGTCCCCACCTTTCGGTGTCCCGAAAGGGGAGAGAACACATGCGCAGGGGCTGGGCCCTGCCCAACCTGCCCCCTGGCTCGCCCTCGCTTGCTTTGGCTGGGGCTCGGGGGGCGCCTGCGGGTCCTCTGGCTCCTGTTCAGCAGTCGCCTGTGGGTCCCCCTCTGAGGACTCGTCGGCGGCCTTTGCCCCACCTCCGACACCTTGTCGATCGCCTGTGGGTTCCCTCACGTCAACTCATCAGTCGCCTGCGGTTCCCACCATTCCAGCTTGTTGGCAGATGGCGCCTTCGTCAGCTGTGGCTGCGCCATTGCCTGCTGTGGTTTCCCCTCCCTCCTTGCCTGCGCTGTGGTCCCCTCCATCTTCCTCCTCGCCTCCCCTGGTGCCCCCTCCGACTTCCTCCTCGCCTTCTCCGCCTACCTCCTTGCCTCCTGTGAGGTCCCCTCCTGCTCCGGCCTCACGGTCGCCTGCGGCCCCTGCAGCTACCGCCTCTCACCTGCTGGGGTTCCCTTCGGGCTCCCCGTGTTCCTCTGCCCTTTGCCTTCCGTCCTCCTGGTTTTGTGGCTCCTGTGTTTGCTCCTCGTCCTTCTGTTTCGCCTTTGTTCCCTCCTGGTCCCTTTGTTCCCCCCGTGTCTCTGTTCTTGGTCCCCTTGTGCCTGTTGGCTTTCCCCGTCATTTGTCAGTTGTTGTCTTGGTTGCTGCCTTTCCGTCTATCTTGCTTGTCTGTCCTGTTCCCTGTGACCCGTTGATGTTTTGCTTTTGTCTTCCAGGTCCTGTGTCCCCGGTCTCGTCCCTTCGCTCCCCTTGGATGCGCCCGGTGTGCACACCTTTGTATCATCTCACATGCCTCCCTGCCTGCTATGCCAGTGCCCGGTCGTGACATTAAGCCTACGCACTAGGGTTGTCCAAACACATACGGAAAGAAAAAAAATTCCTACCACCCGTCATTTGATTCTATGTAAAGAAACGTAAAAGTCACTTTAATTATGAGGATAAGTTAATATTTGGGGAATGCTCAATTCAAGTTAAATAAGAACGCATATCTGAACTAAACAAATTCAGCATTTATTGCATTATTTATGGGTGCTGAATTAGCTGCCCCCTGCTTTGTCACATAATGGGTTAAATGCAGAAGGCAAAGTTACAGTTTTACGGGTTCTAGCTCCAAGCACTAGCAGCTACCAGTGATGTTAACTGAGAACTGTGAAGTTACTCTGCTGATTGTTAGAAAACAGTAGTTTTTCACATTCAGTCAATCAGTATTTACCACACTTCCACAGTGTAGTGTGTAATTAAATGGTTTTGTTTTATGTATCTCTTGTATATATCTGTGTTTTGTCTCGGGATGTGAGTATATCGGTAAAGTGATAATTATCAGAAACTTTGCTTGCACTGAGCATACCTTAAATATTAAGTCATTTTGATTTTTTTCCCCACATTCTGATGGTAGATCAAAATAATAGGGTGGGAGATTGACTTTTTGAAAGTCAAAAATTTTGGACTACCCTAGTACATGTCCCAGTACATTTTGGACCACCCTAGTACATGTCACAGTACATTTTGGACAACCCTAGTACATGTCCCAGTACATTTTGGACCACCATAGTACATGTCCCAGTACATTTTGGACTACCATAGTACATGTTGCAGTACATTTTGGACCACTGTAGTACATGTCCCAGTACATTTTAGACTACCCTAGTACATGTCACAGTACATTTTGGACCACCATAGTACATGTCACAGTACATTTTGGACCACCATAATACATGTCGCAGTACATTTTGGACCACCATAGTACATGTCCCAGTACATTTTGGACCACCATAGTACATGTCCCAGTACATTTTGGACTACCATAATACATGTTGCAGTACATTTTGGACCACCCTAGTACATGTCCCAGTACATTTTGGACCACCCTTTTAACATCCCAGATTTTTTTCTCCAGACTTTGATTTACGCTCCTCTATTGTCTTCTGGCTCCTATTTGCTATCCATTTAGACTATAGTTGCCTTAAACTGTGGTGTCTAAGTGCCACTGTTGTTTGCCTGTTAAGTGCTTTGGGCCGGATAAAGCTACTATGTAAAATAAATAGAATTTAACTGAGAATGGCCAGATTTGTTAAAGCTAACCAGCATTCCACAGGTGCAAAAGTAACAGCTTGGTACTACAGCAGTGTGCAAAGGAGCCTCCCTCAACTTGAGGTCCTACCTAGTACTAGCAAGAAATAACTAGTTTTCACCATTACTTAAGACAGTAAAAACTAATGCACAAAGCTAAAAAAAACGGACGATTTGTCGAGTATACTAAATGCCATATCAAAAATGTCAACAACACCAGTCAGGATTGTGTCTCATGGTTAAAATTTAATTTTTGGAGCAAAGCAAAAGGAGTGATCTGCCGTGATTTTATTTAGTGTGAGTCACTAGGAGTCAAAGACTTTACCAGTACATTCTATGTGTTTTATTAATACATACTCATTTGATATGCAAATACAGATGGACTGCCAAATGTTTCATAATTTCAGTATATCAAACAGATTTTTATTTCCTAGAATGTCTCAAAACAGGGCATAATAATGACAGATACTTATGTTTAGGTACAAATGGCAATGGGTCATAAATAAATAATAACAAAGTCCTATAGATTAAAAATTAAACATGGCGGCATTAGCAACACAGATGCCTCCGGCTGAGTGCGTGTGTAGGACCTGTCATGTGCCATGTTTGTCAGTAGTAAACAGAAGTTGTCTTTGTCATTCTAAATATCACAGAAGAAGTATTTGAATTTTATAGCATTACAGAACACAGAATGGTAATGTCACTGCAGAGCATTGTGATAGAACTTGTTTCTCTGTTCAGTCAAAATTCACCATTCACTTTGAAAAAACTGATTTTCGTCAATGAGCTAGTTTATTGTCTGAAGGATTACAAATCCATTACCACAGAGCTTTCATGTCGTCTGCACATCCTGGCCTGGTCTGAAAACACTGGCTTTAGACGCCACCGTCATTTTACTGATGGACTAGAAGACCTTGTTTCGCTTATAGGTTTTATGTTTACGGTGCCATGGATTGCCTCCACTTAAAGACCATCAAACATGTGCTGTGGGAAGATTTCTTTCTGTTAAAGCATTTCTTCATACTATTCTTAGCTAATTTAAAAGCTCGTAATGCCCCATCCATTAAGTCGATAAGATCAGAGGAGCATAAGGATCAACGACAGCTTTCAAACAAACATTTGAAAGATACTTATATAATGTAGAGAGAAGAATGAGGCCACCTCACAGGAACCACTAAGACTCCGGTGGCTACACTTTTCATGTTAAAAATGAGAGTGTGCATCTTCTGGGTATTGCATGGAAATGATCATCATGTGTTCAGCAGTTTCATTAATGACTGAAGTCTGGCTTAGCGGATTAGGACTGTGCTTGTGATTGGAAGGTCGCCGATTTGAATCCAGGAGCTGGCAGACTGATGCTGTTCTTGGGCCCTTGAGCGAGGCCCTTAACCCCCAATACCTTCAGGAACTCGCTGACTCTGTGCTCTGACTCCCCAAGCTTGCTCTCGCCTGTCTGAGTGTATCTTGGAGAGCTTGATGGGGAAAAGACTATTCTGCCATGGGGATGAATAAGCAACACTGTCCTATTCTAAAAACTTCCATCTGTGGTATTTGCCCTGTGCTAAATTGTAAAAGCTAACCTGGATGCTAACCTTTCATCTGGGTTGAATCACAGCTGACATTTCTGTCGCTTACACATGCACACAACAATGAACTTCCATCTCTATAGCAGGACCTGCAAAGTAGGCTCGATAAGTATTATACTGTAGTACAGGACAAGGCTGCTATAGTGCATATGGCCATTTATAAGCAGGCCACCTCAATATGGACAATGTGCCAGTTTCAACGGTGATTTTGAGCTTGACAGTCAACTGTTATCAAATATAACATCACATTAGACTTGCCTGATGAGATGAGTGCATCACTGGCTTCATCTTGTATATAAGGTACACCATGCGTAACAGATATAATTAAAGCAGATAAACATACTGGGTTCTTCTGCACTTATGGCTCAGTTCACAAGTCTCAGGCCTCTTACACCACGAAAGGAGCAAATATTGATGGAGTTTAACCACAAATGTGTTATTCTGAACATCTTGGACACTTTTGGGTATTGTTAAGATATCATAAGGAATGAAATTACAGCAAAGTGTTGAGAATGCTTGATTTTTTGACAGCATTAAGAGTATAACGGGACAGGGTCTCACTATTTATCCGTGCTGTCCATTTTCTCTTTAGTCTTTGCTTAAAGCAAATGTACATATAAAAGACAATTTAAACGGAAGTGCAGTAACAACATGTTCATTATAAAAATTGCTGAAGAAATGGGTTAATTAAAGTACAGAAGCCTGAAGCTGAGCTAAAACGGTCCTATAAATTTGACTGAAGGATTTCATTGCGATCTTATGCAGTTTAGCATTACTATTGCTGACAGTTTTTATCACTCATGAAATCTGCAGCATCATTCCTCCTGGGATTTGTGAGACGGCATACCTAATGGCGAGCCGGGGCCTGGCTCGGCGGGTTAGGTGATGTCACCCCTCCTTGTGACAATGCCGTAAAGCCTGAGCTATCTGGCACTCAGTGAGAGGTATTGTTCATCCATGTGGTGACGCACTGAGTGGTACTTGCTTGTCTTCCATGTATCCCTGACCCAACCTGCCTGATGTGTTCCCGTCCACTCCTGTTTTCCCAGGATCCCCGTTTTCTCTCCACTCCTGTCCGTTGTCTCCTGTGTGGGACTGACTTTCCCGTCTTACCTGACCTTCTGCTCCATGACCACAATTACATCTCAGCCTCACGATTCTGCTTCTGTTCGCCCGGTACCTTGATCTCTCCCGAGTTTTCTGTCACCACAGGTGAATAGGTCAAATCCCAGGGTCAGCAGAGTGGTTTCACCGACGGGCCCTTCGGCAAGACCCTTAACCCCGAATTGCTCCAAGGACTGAAATGTATGCTGCTTTGGAAAAAAAATTCTGCTACCAAAATAAAAATGGGAACTACAGTGATACTTGCTCCTTTATAGGCTGCTGCTGTAGTTGTGTGGTGGTATAGAAGCAATAGATGAATGCTGAGGCTGAATCCTGCCTCTTGTGTGCGTGTGTGCGTGGGGGGGGCGGACCAAATGCCTGTTTTTTTTGACATTGCGGGGACCATTTTCCAGGACCTGTGCCAAGATCTGTGCATGCAATCAAAAAACTAAAAATGCCAAATGTCTCGTTTGTTTGGTTAGGGCTGGGTAGGGGTTAAGGTCGTCATGCTGGGATTAGAGTTTTCCCCCTAGAAAGATATAATTACGAATCTCTCTCTCTCTCTCTCATTCTCTCTCTCTCTCTCTCGCTCTCTCTCTCTCTGTAGTCTGCATCTTCTCCCCATGCTTTGCAGGTTTCTTCCTACAGTCCATTACAGTTAGGCTACCCAAGATCTCTAAATTTCCCACAGGGGGGTTATGTGCTCTGGGATGGACTGGGCCCTGTGTTGCCTGAGTTGGGCTCCAAATGCCCAGATTTCTGACCAGGATAAACGGTTAAATATGGTTGAATATTTGTTGCGAATTCACCTGGTAGTTTAAGCTTAAACTATATCTATCATGTTTTTGCTCTTTAAAATATCAGGAATCTGCAATTTTCAATTTTATATAGTGCCGTTCACAACAAGGTCGTCCCAAGGTCGTCCCTTTACATTAGTATGTTGTAATACATTCCTACATCATTTATACAGAATAATCCAAAAGGGAAAAGGGAAGACAAAGAGATGCAAGAAAGAAAGACAGAAGACAACAGAGGAGAAGAACCAAAAACTCCCAAGTAGGGAGAAAAAAAGACCTCTGGGGGTCCAAGGTTACCTGGCTGCCCTACCCCCCCGGGCATGCTAACAAGCAAGCAAAGTGTAAACTGAGGTCATGGTCAAAGCCTAAGTCCATCACTGAGTCAGTTCTCCATGCCGGCCTGTGTAGGGTGGCAGATTGAAGGCTGCACCCACAATGATACAGTTCGTACAGTAAGTCACATCCACGATGTCACCCTTCCATGGATCTGAACCAGGACTCCAGCTCAGATGGCACACACCCCAGGCAACATCCGTACATGTGGGAAGGAAGACAGAGAACATGGGGGGTCATAACATGCATGGACACATTGATGAACAAGCATAGTAGACCAAAATGGTGTGTACATCAGCACCAGCAGCCATCGTTATAGTTTGTCATGTGTTAAGTTGCGGGTAAACTAAACTGATTTTAAAAAATGACAAGAAAGCCTGCATTCTGTGATCTGAGTGGACAATGCGGCTTGTAAACTTGAATTAGTTAGATAGGCAGGTGCTAAACCTTTGAGTGCCTTATATGTAAGTCAGTTCTGAACCCAGCAGGAAGCCAGTGCCGGGAACTAAGAGCAGGGATTATGTGTTCAAACTTCCTGCTCCTGGTTACAATTCAGGCTACTGCATTTTGAATACACTACAAGGTGTCTGATGTGCTGTGTGAGCTCCCAGATAATAGAGCATTATAGTAGTCTAACAAAAAACATGCATTAGTTTCTCAGTGTCTCGAATAGTAAGGAAAAGTTTGGCAATGTTATAATAATAATAATACATTTTTTAAAGCACTCAAGGATACCTTACAAAAAAAACAATCGACACAATATACAAACATACTTCTGTACGTGTATTAATACATTTAAAATTACTATAATCAAATCAATTAAAAGCTACCTAAAGTTAAAAATTAAAGTGAATAAGCAAGTTTAAAAGATGAGTTTTGAGCCGAGATTTGAATGTAGAGAAACCATATTACGAATATCAGGAGAGAGTGAGAATATAGGAAGCACACCTTCGATTCTGTATCCACGTGCGACTGTAGTATCTCTCTCAGAGGCATCGTAAAAGAGAGAGGAAGTTGGGACAATTCAAAGGTCCCCTGAGTGACAGGAAGCCTAAAAAAATTGGAAAATACTGTAATTCGATTGGTGTGGGTTGCAGGTCCAATGTGATATGCTTTCATGGGGCCCAAAATCTATAGTGACACCCCTGATGGATCGATCTATCTATCTATCTATCTATCTATCTATCTATCTATCTATCTATCTGTCTGTCTGTCTGTCTGTCTGTCTGTCTGTCTGTCTGTCTATTGGTTAGTTATATGGTCTTAGTGCAGCCACTATACTAAGATGTTTTATTTCCAGCTGCATTATTACCTGTTTGGATTAGGCTCCTTGGCATTACAGTACTGTCGATGGCCACTGGGGTAACACTGTGCTGGGGGTGATGAGCAATAATACTCCAACGGCATAAAGGCACAGTACACTTTACATTCCTATTTCAGCCATTTATATTTATTTCATATTTGTACTTCATTTAGCCATGTTTTCCTTTTCAGCAATTTTGTATATTTATTTATTGTTTATCCCATAAATATTTACTTATTATAATTTAATAATAATAATGTATTATATATATTTAGCTCCTAGTTTTATTTCTGCTGTGATGTTTTGTACTGTTAGAAAGAAGAGTCAGAATTCCTATGTACTGATGTACAGAAGGCAGGTAAGGGATCTTGATCCTGAAACTGTTAAAATCACGGCACGGGAACATGACCCTCTTTTTCAAATAGAGATAGCCCAGTCATCTCAGTGGCAGTGATTCATACCAGTCCTTCATTTTTCTGTCCCATGAAAGAACACAGGAATGTGGTAATAATAGCAACAATATTAATAATCTCTTAAATTTCAAGGGACTGAGTCACCGAAACTGCAAATGCTGTTTTTATCATAAACTTCAGCTTGTGCAAAGGTCAGTCATATGTATACACAACTGAGCCACCTCAGATTTCCTTCAGGGTAACAATATTCTGATTCTGATTCAGTGATACTTTATAAATTATTCCCCATCAGCACTGACTGATGGTCAGAGATTCGTAATTATCGAAACTCTTAACCAGTGGCCGTTCAAGACCATTTCAACTCGGAGGGGGGGGGGGCAGATGCATTTAACCTTAATGTCGTCTGAGTATTACTTACACTAGATTGCCAGCATTAAGAAGCAAAAGACAATATTGAAAACCAATAAGTTATTTATGCAGTGCTTTGCAGTTACATTTTACAGTTTTTACAAATATGTAACTCATTCTGATTTTTTGTTTAGACTGTCTTGCTTGTACAAGCTTGGTTATTTTATTCTGTTGTTAACTTCGCTTTTCACCAACTGAAGCGACTCGACCACTCAGCACAGGCGCGTTAAGAGTCCATCAAGAAAATATACTTATGTTTGTGTTTCACCTGTTCCCAGCACACAAAATTTTAGCCCACTAAATTAGCTCACATATGTAAATGTAAATAATAATAATAGTAATTATAATAATACATTAATTTCAGACCCAAGTAGCAGACGTATTTAGGGGAGCCACAGGGGGGCATGTTGTCACGAGGGCACTGGCCCCGCCCACCCACTAGAACCACCCTTGCTCTTACCACACCAGCCTCAACTTTCAAGTCATTTGCTTCCTGCTTTTCTGCAAACCTACTGAAGAGGTACAGACCAGCACTGTGTACATAGCGCCCCCCACCCCTCCCCGAGATGTCAGATCTATGCACACAGTTTAAGCAGACAATGTTGGCTTACGCACTGCCTTGTGGGTGCTGAAGTATACTCAGCATATATAATCCCCACAGACTTCTGGCTCCAGGTCAGCGACATCATTTCCTGTATAGCTCCCCTGTCCTTCCCCAACTGCCGTTCCCCGAAAATGGAGCCTCACAGTCTGTTTTCCTCATCTCTGTTGTCCATGTAAATGAAAAGCCACATGCATGCATACTGAGCATGTGCAGATGGGTGTGCCTTCCGCTCCTCTATTTATACCTGCTTGTGTAACACCCATCAACGGATACCCTCATCTCTCTCAGGGCTCCGCAAGCACATCATGGTGGATTAACTGCATCTAATATAGAGATGATGATGTCTATATATAGGTACCTATTAACCTACACTCAAATTAATGCTGCCTAATGCCCTTTTACTCTTAAAATACAGTGAATACAAAGAACATGCATAATCAACACTGGCTTTGCGAAAAACACCTTACTTCTATGTTTTTTGTCCAGGAGAAATCCCTTCCATCTTCCGTGCACTGATTTGTCACTGTGATGTGTCAGTGGATGGAGCAGTTTGCTAGCCGGGAGCCTCCTTGGGGTTGCCATCTGGTCCTGGAGGTCCTGTTTGTAGTACAGCAGATGTATTCCCCAGCATCTTCTCCTCCTTTATGGCTCTTTCCGGTCCCTCTCCTTACATAAACCCCAGACTTTTTCCAACAGCTTCTATATCCGGCAAACAATCAGGCCAACCCAGAATGCAGTTCCCCTGCCTTCAATGCAATTTTATTCCTGTCTGCAAAGCGAAGCCTCTTTGTTTGGCTGAATCTTCTTTTTCTTTTTAACTACATTATACTTGGGCCAGCCTGGTATTAGAAGCTGGATCCTCAATGTTGTCTATATAAATAAGCACCCAGGAGGTACATCTATGGAGATATTCATATTTGGGGTCTATATGTGGTAACACTGTTCCCACCTATGTATTATCTCTATTAAGTTCTCCCCTGAAGTAGTGTTGCTATCCTGTGAAAAACTACCCGAAGCAAGAGTAACACGGAGGAGTAAGGAGCAGCACCCCGCAGAGCCCGTGAGGAGGGTGCATCCGCACCAGCCTGCTGTAATAAGGCACCACAGTAAGGCAGGCTTAGGAGGTGAAGAGGAGGTGGACCACAATGTGAGCACTGGAGGGACTTTAAAGGTGACGATATTCAGCCAAATCCAGCGCACACTACTGACAAGGTCAACAAAGGGAAATGCAAAATCCCATGCAGGCATTCTGCTCTCCATCAGCACCATCCTGATAAGCATTTACAAAGCATAACATTTCAGGTGTTACTCTTAAACATGCAAAGCAGTAACACTGCCATGCTAATGTTAAATATAGCTAACAAACAATGACAGCTGAAGCCTGGGACACATACAAACATGCATGATGCGTAAAAGATGTACTGAGTGAGAACTTACCAGACTTTGTGTTCACAATCATTAAAAAGGAGCAATACAAAGAAAGCAGACACTAAGGCTGTTATGTCACACAGCAGGCCCCGATTGTATGCTTATTTCATATCAACTTCCCGGCTCATTCTGCTGTCTGCTTTCTGCTTCCCGTCCAGCCATTTACTCACAGGGCACATTACCTTACAGCATGCACTCACAGCAAGTTTTCCACGGTCGGCTTACGCTCGCAGAGTTCGATATCGCAAATGAAAGAGGGTTCCTTCCATCCGTAGAGGTGGTCTCTACTCCACCACCCACCGTCCTGTCTTACTGAGAAGCCATCTCCCTCTTACATGCATCAATGGGGCAGCACCTGAAAGCCGCAGGACCCCTCTGTGAGTCAGTATCAAGCACCTGTCCCTCAGGATGTTTTTGAGAGGCATGGGGGACCCCAGCATGGGCCTGAGCTGCTTTTTCCTCCCCCCTGCAGCCCCGTGATGATCATATCATTAAGCCCCCAGTACCAGCCAGGTCAGTGAAACCATGTTTTCTTTCCTTTCATTTGTCATTGACAGTTTCCCTCCAAATATGAATCATTAGCTGGTAGTCCTGTATTCTCCCTCCCTTCCCCATTTGAACTGAACTCTACAGTCTCCTGATGGTTTGCTGTCCTCTTGTTCTGGAAAGACCTCAGGCACACCAAGAAGAACAGGTATTCCAGGCAGCAGGGCTGAACATAAAGGGGCTCATGGGAAACCTGCCTCTCATTCTTTTACTGTCTTTCTAATTCACCTCATGCACTCTCAGTCGACTGTAGGAATAACTGAAACACTTGTTCAGTTAGCAATAAAGATTACCAGGAGACGTTAATAACTGTTTGTGCTTCATCATGGACGATGTAAGAGTCACTGACATACTCTTGCATAATCAAGGTTAGGGGTACTTCAACAATGCTGGGATCTCACAAAGGAAATAATAAAATGCAAGAAAATAAAAATATATCCTGGGACCGGCTCCAGGTTCAATGCAACCGTATACTGGATAACCAGTTATGGGAAATGGATGGAATTGTCAAATTCAGTTATATAACCATAAAATTAGACCCTCTGCTGTCACCAGAAATATTCTAAGTTATCATTTTAGCCACAGGGCCTTTGACTAATTAACCACCATCATGCATTAAGATTTTAGTTGGCCAAAATGTTAGCAATAATGTTAGCTATTCTAGAAAGTATCGCTATCATTGGTCAGACATACACAACTGTTAAATACGACACGCCTGGCATTACAAAACTAATTGTTAAAAAGACTTCACTGTGAATGAACGACTGATAAGAAAGTCACCCTGAATGATAACAAATGCAAATTCTTGCTTTCATTTGTTCATATATGCAGAAATTTGACCAGTAAGTTCCAGTGCTAATTCAAAATGACTAAGCATGCATATGGTTCCATTCTGGCAATAATAGAATGTATGAAACCACTTTTTCCAAATATTGACCCTTAAATCTAAGGGAGCCAGAGACTGCCAAGGATGTAGGCCAGTATGCTGATACACTGGGGTATAAATAAAACATTTCCAACTGCTTGTCTGATTCATTAGTACATCAGATACAAAGTGCTATGATTTTATGAAATGCCCTCTACAGCTCACAGCTGGTTTAAACATGCTGCAGCAATAACTTATCATAAATTATACAGGTGTGCATAATATATTAGTTATTAACTTTTTAAATGAATATTGATAATATTGTAAAATATGTATATTTTTTAAATAAGTACAGGCATCATGCCATTATTACTATAATAAGTATCAGTGCCTCAATTTCTACTGTATAATTTGTTATATGTAGAAGGCAGTGTATTTATATAATGATACAGTCATGAAAACAAGCAAGTAAATAAATATTACGCCCCCGCAAACTTCCAGCAAACACCCCAGCCTGAGCACCAATTGGTCTAATCCAGTCGCCTGATTGGTTTCCTCTGTGCCATAATACTGTATTGACTACTTGTATACTTGTGAATTTAATTAATCAAGCTGGAATGTGGGTTGTCTTGATTTTGGATTCTCTTCTTTATGACCGTTGATTAACACTTGTTTTCCCGTTATCTGATTCTGGATTTTCCCCAATACTCTGTTTGACCCTAATCTTCCTCACCCAGCTTTCAACTCTGATTTTGGATTAAAAATTTGACTTTCGTTACCAGGGGGAGTGCCATGAAACAGGATTTCTCAGTTAGCTGAGTTAACTTAAGCTGGAAGGCTCGATTATCCAATAGGAATGCTTCTTATCTAAATTCTTATTGGACAATCATGACTTCCAACCTAAGTGAACCAAGCTAAATGAGAAATTTTGCTTTGTGAACACCCTGCTGATCTTAACCTGTGAGTTTCTCAAATCCATGACAACAAAGGTTGTCCTTAGTTTAATTATAATTTATCTTATATTGGTCCATAACTGTTCCCACATTATTTCTTAGCCAGGCAGCTTGTTCTCTCAGTGAAAAGACCCTCTGAATCTAGAGGAAATATTATTTAAAGGTCACTGTCTACACCCAAGGATTTGTGGATTTATCTCCAGAGCACCCGTGGAACAGTAATAAATACATTAATAAATAAATGAAAAGCCCAGAAGATACGTGACCTGTACTTATTGCTTTCGTATTTTGATCGTATCAAAAGCTTCACTTTCAGAAAAAATAGCACATTTTTGAATTGATATTTGGTTTGGATTTTTACATAGATAAACAATTTTAAATGACTGTTTTTTCTGCACAAGAGCTTGAATCCTGCCTTGATTTGATTGGATGGTACCAGAAACTTTGATGTTACACATTTTATACACTATTCATCCAATATTTCCTCATTCATTACTCACACAGTGAATAATATCTGCAAATAATAAAAGTAACCACTGAACATCCTTAAAGAGCTTGAGAACCTCAAGAAATCACATCAATATCTTTCCCCATGATGTGTTTTTCTAGTCATTAATTCAGCTTCGACTGCTGATAAATCAGTATGTGGCCTCTAAGTACATATATTAAGCTTGTATTTATAAGATCTTTGCCCAGAAATGTCTCCTGCCTGTGAGTGTGCCTTCAGCTGTTTACTTTATACAACATCTCCATTAGTGTGAAACTGAAAATGTCTTCTGGGGGACGCTTTTGAACGGAGCTGCTGAAATCTGATAACGGTGCTGAGGCCAAATGCAATGCAGTGGGTGTAAACTCCAAGCAATTACATTTAAGCTTCTTATACATTACTGGAGGAACTTTTTGAAAACAAAAGCATCATTTTGGCTTTAGTGGAGACATTCAGTATCTCAGTGTGAACTGAATTAGCTAGGAAGTAGCCTTATCATTTCTGTATCAGATTACAAATATTAGATAGTTTACCAATTTCTGTGTACGATTTGCAGCAACTGTATTTATTGTTTCCCATGGCACTTTATGTTTGTATTTTTGTTTTAAAATAATGTAGTTCTCATTTTGTGTTAAGTTCTTATTTATTTACAGAATGTGGGAATGGGATAGTCAACGTTGAACCACGGAAAGTGGTGGCTTTACATTTTCACTGTACAGGAAATCACATGGCATTTCTAAATTACACATAGTTCAGGTATAAACTGGGATGCTATCCTAACAGCTGTATTCTTGTGATATATTTGCCTTGCTGGACATCGCTTGTACTCATGTGTACTAAATAAATAAATGTAAATAATTACTTTAGATAAGATACAAGGTAGAACCTATGTTCTACATTATGTAAATACTAGTTCATGTGTAACTTTGGAAAAGTCTTTACAAAATAATTGTAAGTGCAATATTATTGAAATCTTGTCTAATTTATTTGTCATTATTTGCATGTAATGTTTACGTGACGTTTGTTAGCGCATGCAGCAAAGTGACCCAGCGGGCGGTATGATTCACACCTCCAGGGTTGGGGGTTTGACTTCTGCCTCTTGTGTGTGTGTGCGTGTGTGTGTGTGTGCGTGTGTGTGTGTGTCTGGCATCCCATCCAGGGTGTCCCCTGACCTGTGTCCTGTGATGGTCTGGCGTCCCATCCAGGATGTACACCAGCCTCATAATGAAATAAACAATCTGATCCCCATGATTAAATGAAAAGGATAAAAATATGCATAACTATAAGTAAATTGGTTGTGCTTACCATGCGACCATGTACTAGATAAGTGTAAGATCACATCATTATTAAAGATCATGTCATCACCAAAGACTCCCAATCTGTACAGAACATTTGGGTACTACCTAGACTACAGCCTTGTTGAAATTAATCACTTCAGCTACTGCCTCAAATGACAAAACTGTCTGCTGAACATTCCAAATTAAATTTGCAGCACAAAACAGTACATCATTTATCTTCCCTTAATTTCAATGCATTTGGATGTAAACGTAGCTATAAACATAACCCTAACGCCTACCCCTAACCCTTACACTAACTCTAACCCCTACCCATAACCCTAACACCTAACAATAACCCTGACCCTAACACCTAACCCTAACATTAACACCTAACCCTAACACTAACCCATAACTTTCATCCCAACCCCAACCACTAACCCTACTCTACATACACAGTGGTTCCAGAATAATGAACTCTTTACAATGTCTCTTCAGAGAATTTTTGGGTACCACTGGTTTGAATTTGTGTCAAACAGGCAGTTGCTCAGGGAGTCCTGAATGGGGCACATTACCTGCATTGTGGATGAGTGTCAGTTAAGGCACTGGCCATGTGGGGCGATTCCCTGAGGGTGATCAGGCTCACAGGATCCTCATTGCTGAGGACCCGAGCAGCTGGACCAGGCCAAGGGGACGCCCACGTAACACCTGGCTGTGGCAGAAAGATGGGCATTTCCAGAGTATGGTACTGGACCACGTGTTGGCCTGGGTTGCTAACTGGGATCCTGAGTTATTTCATCGTGTGGTGGGCGTGGCAACGCGCTGTACCAGTACATGCTCCCAAACCTGACCTGAGCTGTGATAGGAGGAATTAATGATGCAGGTTAATGCACCATGGATAGAAATCTAGCACAATTCCTATATGTGTATTTTCCTGCATTTCCTGCATAAGTTTCCTGATGCATCCACTGCACCATTAAATAAAATATTAGCTGTGGATGAGGTTAAGACAAGCCAGCTCCTTTGCAGCCAGCTCCCTTTTCCTATTACACAGGTCACAAAATATCATGGCTTGGAAATGGGGATGAATCTATCTGGGTACCTGTGGATGCCCATTACCATGACAACGGCTGACAGACATATTCTCTTGATTGATAACCATTCTTTTTAAGTTAGCACCAGACACAAGGCAAAACAAGCATCCAGAGTGTCAACAATTATCTTAAAAGACAGAAAATATAAGGCAGAAGGTTTGTGCCTTTATTAATTTTCAATTCAGAAAAGAAAATGACTTCACTGGACAAGGGTGCATCAAGAGAAAGCTTTGCTACTTTAAATTAAATTAAACTCAATGTTTTTTAAGCAAAACACTATAATTCCATTAATTAATTGACCACTGTCACTCTAACCTGAGCACCTTGCTGTTCTACTTGTACATTATTGTACATGGTACATATATTTTATATTATATGTACAACCCATTTCCAAAAAAGTTGTGTAAAATGTAAATAAAAACAGAAGGCAATGATTTCCAAATCATATAAACCCATATTTAATTGAAGCATATCAAATGTTGAAACTGAGATATCTTATTGTTTTATGACATATATACTCAATTTAAATCTGATGCCAGAAACATGTTTCAAAAAAAATGGGACAGGGGCGTGTTTACCACTGTGTTGCAGTCTTTTATCAGGACTCTGTAAACATTTGGGAACTGAGGAGATCAGTTGCTGGAGTTTTGAGACTGAAATGCTGTCCCGTAATTGCCTGATATAGGATTTCAACTGCTCAGCAGTCCGGGGTCTCCTTTGTCGTTTCATGATGCGCCAAACGTTTTCAGTCAGTGACAGGTCTTGGCTGCAGGCAGGCCAGTCTAGCACCCGGACTCTTCTACTAGGGAGCCATGCTGTTGTAATATGTGCATCATGTGGTTAGACACTGTCTTGCTGAAATATCCAAAGGCTTCTCTGTAAAAGATGCCGTCTGGATGGCAGCACATGTAAACTGTACATATTACTCAGCATTAATGACGCCTTCCCAGATGTGCAAGCTACCCAAGCCATGGGCACCGAACTGTCCACTGATAACAAGCTGGATGGTCCCTCTGCCTTTTAGCCTGGAGGATGCTGCGTCCATGATTTCCAAA
>JAODLD010000113.1:31312160-31328011 GCA_026781065.1 Mormyrops boulengeri
CTGAGCCCAAGCATTGATTTCCTCTATGGAATCGTGTCTGTTTTTAATGCAGTGCTGACTGAGGACCTGAAGATCACAGCTATCCAATATTGGTTTTCGGCCTTGTCCTTTGCGTACAGAGATTTCTACGCATTCTCTGAATCTTTTAATGCATTATGTACCATACATGATGAAATTCCCAAATTCTTTGCACAGTTGAGGAACAATATTCTTAAATTATTGCACTACTTGCCCACACAGTCTTTCACAGAGTGGTGAACCTCTCCCCATCTTCACTGCACAGAGACTCTGCCTCTCTGGGAGGATCTCTTTATACCCAATCATCTTACTGACCAATTAACCTAATTAGTTAGAGATATTCAACGACACAAAGTCAAACCAGTGGTACCCAAGAATTCTCAGAAGAGATACTGTAAAAGTTCTTTCTTGGATTTATATGACTTGTAAATCATTGCATTCTGTTTTTATTTGCATTTCACACAGCGTCCCAATTTTTTTGGAAATGGGGTTGTATGTTGTTGTTCTCTATTATGTTATTTGCTTTTTTGTTCTTTATTATTATATGTTGCTTAAGTCAGCAGGGAGGTACACAAGTAAAGTATTTCACTGTATCACTGTGTCACTCGTATGACAATAAAGCTTTGAAATACTTATGCCTTAGTACAAACGGTACATTATGTGTTTCCCAATTTTTATAAGCACAGCAACTTTTTTCAGGATCCAGCCACAGTGCATGTGCAGCATCCGATTTTACAGTGATCACAATCACTATCGGGTCCCATATATGATATCAGGGGAATATTACACTGGTGCATTAAGAATTATTTTATGTATAAATTGAATTATGTGTGATTTATTATGATGACTTATTTGTGATGATTTATGACCCATCATATCAGATTTGTTTTCAATTAAAAATTACGTATATGACAGGATATATATGTAGTATGTCTGGGGAAAAAATATGTCAGTATTTCAAATCTTTATATTTAACTCTAAATTGGAAATTCAGCTAAATGCATTTATTTAATCTTTCTATCTATAATAGTTTTAGAAACATTTTACTCACAACGCATTTTCTTTCCATAATGCTGATATCTTATTTCTTAATACTTTACTGGCCCTCAAACCTGATCATTCCTCATCAACCTAAAAAAATCATAACATTTTCGAGGTACTCCATAATGGGAGGTTATGGCTTTTATTTATACAGATACACCAGTTTATGAGGTATAGCTGCTCATTAATGCAGTCAAATAGCCAATCATATGGCTGCACCTGAATACATGCAGAAGCACACAGACAGGGTCAGGAGGTTCACTGACTGTGCATTTAATCATTAGAATCACCAAGACACCGGGTCTAAGTGGTTTTAAACATGATGTGATAGTTGGTGCCAGACATGGTGGTTCCAGCATCTCAGAAACAGCCTCCCTCCTGGGATTTTCCTGCATTACAGGGTCTGTAGTTTACAGAGGACATAATAAACATAAAACATCCAGTCTGGAGCATTTCTGTGGGTGAAAACAGCTTGTTAATGAGACAGGACGTAAAGCTACCAGGAAGGTCACAAGTGCAAAAATGAAAAAAGGTCAATACAAAAGTGATGTGCAGAAAAGCTTCTAAACTACCAAAAAGTAGTAATGAATGCAAAAGTGTGTCCTACCTGGTATTAGGTAGGTGTATCTATTAAAGTGGCTCCTACCTAGCTAGGAGAAGCTAATAATTGGTCACTGATTGTAATTTGGCATTATGAGATTAAATAAAACACATCAGTCGGTTTTGAGTGGCAGTTAAGTTGATTTGTTTCCTCTTAGTAATTTGTGTTCATTAAAGGCTTAAATTCCATCTTGGAGTACAATAGTGTTGCAGTCATATGCATATCTGGCAGAAATTTTCCTTAATCTGGCAGAAAAGCACATGCCAGTACCTTGGGAGCTTTCTATATAAAAAATAAAACTGCAGATTTGTCAGTAGTTTAGCTTTTTCAAATATTAAAAACAGCCTTAAAACAAGATTGGCTGTCGACTCCAGACAATATAGCCCAATATCACTGTACTACTTATCACAAATCTAAGAATCAATAAATCAATCATTCTTTATTTAGAGAAGTGGATTTTTACAAGCAAGTTTCTTGCGAGGTGCTTTGGTATTTATTTTGGGAATGTAATACACCGAAAAACAAATAGAAAGATAATATTGAGAAGAACTGAAATTTATCCCCAGACTCTTTAAAGAAGGTTAATGATGTTCTTGATTAGCAGGATAAATAAAAAACACAAATGACAAATGTAAGTGTAAACTGTGTATGAAGTTATTGTCTGGTAATACAGCAGTTAGAGGCTGTAAAATGTAAGTTTTAGAATCAGCCAATGATCAAAAATGTATTATAACTTAATACAACTCACTGACGTGTACTCCGCCATTGTCAATTCACAACTGACAAGTACATTTTTACTCATTTATTAATTTGTCCATCATCAGTTGCCTTTACTAAGACTTTACATTCAAATACTTTTCAGTGAAAACATTTGACTGCATTACATCCTATATATCAGCATATTTATCTGATACTTTTATCCAAAGCGAGAGAGAAAAGGGTTACAATTTCTGTGTGCTTGGTGGGTTCTGTTATATATAATTATATTTTAGATATAAAATAAGGAAGCCAAGCCAATTCAAGCATGATGAGCTTAGAGTATTAGTTGTCTTAGTTGTTCTGTTGCTTCACCATCTGTGTAGCTAGACCTTTCATGTGTATCTTCACAGTAGCAGCCAGACACATATGCTCAGTGGGTGGGATGTGACCTCTTATTTCCATCCTTCTACTTCTGCTAGGCTAAATGTAACTGTAAGCTCCTCCTTAGGTTCTTTTGGCATAATGAGTAATTGAACCCAGAAGATCTATTGCTTCTTAATTTTATGTAGTATTCAAATACATTTTTCCTGATCAAAACTTTGTTATGTGAATCTTGCTTGACCTTGACCACTGACCTCTCTGAATATTTCAAAGCTGCTATAAAATAATAGCATATGAAGCAAAAATGTTCCCTATCAAATATTTTCAAGGTATAGGACATTCTGCTCTGCCGTGTTAATATATGCAACATTTTTTTCAGTAATGTGAGATTGCTGACAGCTTTGGTGTGTCTGATTCAAATTACTGGGGGTTTCTCAAGTGTTTCGCTCAGAGTTGAAACAAGAACGGTCTCCCTACAACTTCAAAAGTGCAATAGTGGGAAAGGCGCATGCAAATAGATCTCCCATGTGACCTCATCTTCTCGAAACTAAAATGTGAGCACAAGATTGTTACCTCTGCATTTGATTTTGTCTGTATGTTTCATCATTTATTTGAGCTTTGCGATGTGCAATGCCGTCTTTGTGCATTTGGACAGCTTGATAGAGGGTAGGTATCATTCGGGGACTGTAGCTCGATGCAGGATGTAACTCTGGGCCAGCTAAGCCTTCAAAGTCCCTGGAATTACTGCTTATTGCAAATGTTAAAATGTGCAGATCATGGTCGATACACTGTCCTTTATGTGCTATGAATATATTTAGTAAAGGGTACAGTACTTCTTTGGAAATGTTAATGTCTCAGTTCTGAATAAACGTTAAGCCTATCTGTATTATAAATACTGCATATAATGTTTTAGCCAAGCAGTATATTTAAGATACAAGTGTATCACATTGTGCATTTAACATTTTGAAGGACAGTAACTGTCCTTTTAAACATATGTCTACGCCTATATGAAATGCAGAACAAAATGCAGACAAAATGAAAAAGAAAGATGAAGTTTTGTTTATTAAGGTTATAAGAAGAGAGCGACATGGTGGTACACTGGTTAGTGCTGTTGCCTCACACTTCACACGTCCTCGTAATAGCCCCTAGTGTGTTTTCCTTGTTCACTGGACTGCTGCATAGCTCAGTGTGCTGAGTGTGTGGCACCAAGGCTGTAACCCCTTATTCACGAGTTTGTGACCTACTTCACCTGTTTTCCTAGTGTTTTAATTTTGTTTCCTTGTTTTAGTTTATCGTATTTATCCATTTCAGTTCCATTCTGCTTCCTAGTGTTAGCTCTCAGTTGTGTGTCATTATTACTGTTAATGTTAATATGTTTATTTCCCAGTAGGTAGTTTATGTTTCCTAGTTTTGGTATATGTTAAAGTTCCCTAGTTTCTGTGCTTGTTAATTTTTATAGTTAAGTTTCTCCACCTGTGTCCCTGTACTGTGCTCATTGTCTTGATGATTCACACCTGCCTTTAGTCCACATTTTTTTGTGTATTTAAGTGCCTGCCGCTGTCCTGTTCTTCAGTCTGACATTGTGAATGTCGCTGTGTGTTTGTTCCTCTGTTCTGCTGAGTTCTGTTCCCTGTGTTCCTTAGTTGTGTTTAGTTTCTTGGTTTTTAGTTAATTCAGTATTTTTTCCCTGTTTGACCCCTCGTGGTCCTTTTAGTTTGAGGTTTTCCCCAGTGTGTTCGTTCCCCTAATAAACCCCTTTGTCTTTGAACCACCAGTGGATCGTCACCCTTTTTTCCCCACGTGCACCATGCTGTCTCATAACGCCGTCACAGCTTTATCTGTACAATCAGAATTCACCAGGTGCTTATCTAAGACAGCAGGTTGAGTATGAAATGAAGCAATTCAGACTGATTATGCATCATTGTATCTCATTGAAGTTTTTTTTAAGGGAATGAAAAACAGTCTTTGTAAAATCAAAGATTTTCATTGGTTTCTTTATTTGTGAAAATTGCACCAATTACGATACAATGTATAAATACTGCTGATGGGTCTCTGAGGCTCCATGGACACAAGGCTTTGGTGAGCAGAAGGCCTTTATGCATTGTCCTGCTGACTAACTGGGCCAGTCTTGGCAGCTAAAATTGAAAAGAACAGATTACTTTTACCGTGTACAAAAATACTGCAGCAATCATATGTTTAAAAATTAGCAGCATTGTAAACATGTACCAGTATATTAAGATGATTGAGTGCAGTGACAGTCCATCGAATGCTGGTGGTGTGTTACAGTAGACCATCTTGCTGGTTGAGGTGGGTAGGAGCATGTTTTTTTTGCAGGGGGGAGGGGTCAGCTACAGTGGGCTGTGGCTATTGATTAAAAACCAATAAATCCTACCACCACAGCTACCGGTCACGCTGTACACCTTCCCTCGCTGGGGCTCAGGGACACCGTTAACGTGATCGTATTGATTTCTTGCTTTCTTCTGAATCTGCTATGCAGCCCCTTTGAACGTTTTAATGCGTCAGAGAGCCAGAAAACCTGGACTTCTAAAGCCCAACCTTCCTGATGTAGTGGCGGTGTCCTTGACTGTAATCACATGTATGTGACAAACAAGACAAAACAGGAAGGCGGTTCGACAAGATATCCCTCAGTGTCGTTATAAGCTTGCAGCAGTCCTGGGGGCTGCTCAGGGTTCAGGTAGCTGTTCACCACCCAGCTCCCACCCCAGGAAAGAAGGTCTCATTATACCCATCACTGATGCTTTTCCTCCTGGGAGGTCATATGGAGGTCTCAGAAATATTGGTAGAACTATAAAGCTACCAAAATTGACATATTTCAAAGAAGACATACAGGACCTTCATGAAGATGTTTGCATTGTTTCTTTAACATGCCCAAAAGCTCCAACAATATGTTACAATCCTCTTGTGGGGGGGTATGTGCTGATTTTTCAAGCGATGGTGCATGATAGATTACCAAAATGCCTCACTACGCCCCCCCGGCCCCCAGGTTGACTGTCCGAAGCAGAGCTGACTCTCTCAGCTGTACCCGTCACAGCTGGATTGATGTTGCACCTTGGAATTATGTTCTGTGACCAGCCGCCTCTGCTCTGCCACTTCCAATATAGCTATCAGCAAATGTATAAGATTGCTGTACATAGACCAAATACTGCAATCCCACAGAAAAGCCCAGATAAGCTGGCAGCAGGGCTGACTTCACCCTAGCAATGCACAGTTATGCACAGCTGCCCAGCTGTTGCTACAGTAACTGTCGTGTGGTGCTTGCCATTCAGAAGACGTCATTTCCCCTTCTGCTTTGCATAGAGAAGGATGGCCTCTGGTTTCACAGGCATCTCACTCAAATTTTAACTTTTCTTTTGAAATGGAACGATGCTCTATTTGCCTTTTGGAATGCGTTAGTTTTATTATATTCCATCTTGCTCTCCTGAGATGCGCACACACACAAACACACACACACACACACACACTTGTATACAGATGAAGCTTGGGGTCTGAGCGCAGGGTCAGTCATTTATCTGCCGTCCCTGGAGGATTTCTTCTTTCCAGAATAACTCCATTTCTGGTAGGGTCTCTTGACTGGATGTATTTTGCTTCTTCGGTTACAGAGGAGTGCTGAAGTGTGGTGATAGTCCTGGATCTCACTGTGGATCCCACATATCTCCATTGCAGCCGATGCCTTAGATCCTACACCCACACCAGGGAGCACAGGGCCACACAAGGCAACGCTGGACATATAAATAGTGCACCAAAAGAAGACACTTAGCTAGGAAGTAGGAGGCTACTGGAAGTGACATAATACCAGTCCCTCTCATATAGGAAGCTAGAAACTGCGATGAAAATGAGTCCCACAGTCAAACACAGAAGGCAATATAAAGGCTCTGCTTTTATTTTAGTCCCAAACCTGCATTTTTTATTTTTTGAAACGCATGGTGACTCTGTATTAGAAAAATTGCATAGACAATGGATGAATTTCTATAAACATTCATTCCTAATTTCGTCAGCTCAAAAATAGTGCCTTAGACTCATACTCAGCTCATTTGACTACCGTGATTTGAACTAATGTGTCAGCATTAGGATGCAATTTTACTTTCTTTTGAAAACTTACAGTCAGACTAACAGCAATCACACACGACTAAATGAATGACATATGTATATAGGCAAATTCATCGTAATAGAATGATTCACTTCCATCTGAAGTTTAATATTTTTTTTTACTATTTTTACATATTATTAGCAAACATTTCAGCACCCTTTGTGCTTATTTTGCAAGTCTTGTATCGTGAATTTCAAACTCTGTTGAGGGATCAAAAGCATATTATATGCATTCTTTAATTATGATATTAATTATGGCTGTACATCCTCAGTAAAACATTCAGTGGTGTTTGATTTCTTGTTACTCAGTGTGAATTCAATGTGCATTAAATGAGTCAACAGTACTTTCAATAGTACAGCTGGGATGTTATTGTATTTACAAGCATCATATATATTCATGAGCGTTTTGGAATTTGAATGTGTTGACATACAGAATGGATAAACTGTTGATTCCATGTGTTTTGTGTAGCTGCTCGTTGATATTTCAACTGATGCTTTCTCATCAAGTTCAGGAATATTTTTCTTGACTGCTGGAGAAACTGTCATTCTGTTGAAATTCTTTTTGCTGACAATTGTAGCCTTTTGTGGAAATGAACACATAATTTTTACTGACACAAGCACACACATGGAGGTCTATGGTTACAAATCCCTCAGCCCTGGACTTTCAGCTTCTGCATAGATTGTTCACTGCCTCCAAAGTGCTCAGGGGTTCAGCCGGGGAAAAAACTGTGAAGAAATGCAAATTCCTGGATGGCCAAAGTGGGCAACTGAAAGTAAACAGGCCCTAGAGCAGCAATTTAATCACTAAACTGGGCCTTTGTGTTCTGTCCATCAGTTACTTCTGACACGCTGGCCAGAGAGGACTGAAAAGATCCAAAAAAGCTGGAAACACCAGATAGACATGCAGTTTTTATTAAACTTATTTATTCAGGATCCATGCTATCTTCCCGCAAACAATTAAATCAATTAAGCACACACACAGGCAGTTTTCCATTATGTTAAACAGGGGATTGGATAACACAAGCTGACCGTGATAATGCAACGCTAAGAAGATTATCAAAGCTGGACTCCATTCGCTGTCAATTCTTGAGGAAACACACAAACATACTCACACTCACAGTACATAAAGACTAATTCACAGCAACACCACCCTTCTGTTTTTAGTTTGATAAATCACGCACAGTGTATGGCCAGGATTTTTTCATGGTACACTATACGACATATTTAATGAACCAGTACCAAAATTTGAGCAATATGGTCTAACTTAGTAATTCATAGTGAAATTACATTCGTCATCAGTTAAATTGTTTTCTATATGTACTATGTTAATATTGCATTATACAGATTAAATTATATTTTTTCCCAGTCAGCTTTATTATTTCAGTTCTGAAAAAAATGCATATAAAGCTGACTTCTTTTTGGATCTTGTCGACCTGATTTTGGCACTTAAGATTTATTGGTGATTTATTTACTGGTGATGAATAAACCTCTTGAATCTTGAATTGAATCTTGACTCTTATTGGCATTTTAAGCAGGATTCCACATGGATCTTAATTATTCAGTCAGCTGCAGAGTAATTGCACAGGTAATCTGCCTCAACAAATGAGATGGTTTAATTTAACAATATTAAGTTTTGGGGTGTATATTTTTGGGGTGTTTTTTGTTGCAAGTCTGTTTTTCTCCAGCAGTTAAAAAAATCTGGTTGAAACCAGGAGACCTATAATAAACAATCTTACCCACATCTGAGCAGATCTGCAGTGCTCACCAGAGACATGTGGATGGATACACAATTGGCATTCGAACCCAAATCAATAGCCTATGTGTACTAGCTGGGGCCGTTGGGGGGGGGGCATGGATACTCTGGAAGATTCAGGGAGCCCAGTACTTGACAGGGGCCCTTGAATAAGTAAAAATGCAAGGTGACATTTTGTCAGGGGAAAGGAAGAATTTCTAGCTACGCCCCTGTTTACTGGTAAATAATTTAGGCTAATTCAGTTACCAAAATGTACTGGAAACTGCGTTTTCCTCCGTGAATTAAAACTCGGAGAAATCCACTTGAATCTCCACCGCAGGACATTATGATCAATCTATTTATATAAGTTCGTGTTAGATACATGCTTCAAAGCGGCAATAATGGTCCAGCGTAAACATACCGAAGCGTTGAAAGACTAAAAATGTGTTTCAACATGTCCTACTTACCAAATGAACAAATGTTTGATATTATTAAACGCAGTAACAAAGTAAGTATTGCAATTGCAATATATAACGATTATATCTGGATAAATTACAGTGTTTTTATATTACTTCCTAAGTAGTCATAAACGACAAGCGATTTGCCTAATAATACACGATTCGTATTACGCAGGAAAGTGACACCAGCATCACAGTTATGTCGTCACGCATGCGCTGTTTCTGGGAGGTTTATCTGTTTAAAGGTGGCAAAAATGATTTTTCTTCAGTACAAAAGCTGCTCACGACCACGTTTGGATGCTGTTATTCACTATACCAAAGGTTTCGCAGCTTTTACGGCAAACAAGCCAAAATAGTCGTCCTGGCTTTGATATGAAACATCAAGTACGAGCATGTTGGCTCGGGACACATAAAGTGTGCATGAATGTTTGCCACGTGACCACAGTCTAGTTGCTGGCGCTCGTGAGAGCGAAAGGCAGGGATGACGGATTTCAGCGACTAGCGAGCACGCCGTGTGTGTCCGATGAATGCTGAATAGGACTGCTGGTAGGCAGCTTCGACATAGCTGAATAGTAACTGCTTTTCCCTTTCCGTCTGGCCCATCGAATGTACCTAGGGTCGCAGGCTCGGAAATGAACAATTACTGAGTTTTGATTTACGAACTGGGAATAAGACAAGTGTGGTATCGGTTCTTTTTGTTTCTTGTGCACGCCGTGGATACGAGGCGGATTTTACTGGGAGAAATTTTGATTTCAAAGTTATAGCTTCGGTGAAGTGCATGAAAACAGCAAAGCGACTTAAAAGATGTAAATCGACCAAGTCAGTGTTTCTTAACACAAGGATTAGATTTCTCATTGCTGGCTAACGAGATAACTTGCTGTTAGCTACAGTGTGGAGCGGCACGGGCGTCGCGGAATTAATGTGCGCTGTGGAACTTCAATAAAAGCCCGGAGTGCACGGGAGGCAAGCAGGCACGCGCCTTGGAACGAGCGACTCGCAACAAAGAATCAAAGTTATTTTCTTTATTTCATCTTTTAACAATCGCATTGTTGCGTCACGACCTGAAGATTTCGTTTTGGAATCTGGATCCTAGTCGCTTGACGTTCTTTCTGTTGTGGTTTAATAGTTGCGGCTTATTACGACTCTACCGCTGCGGTTCGTTTTGCATAACTCAGAGACCAATCTTTTAAACACCAAGGACTGTGAACCGATGGACAGTTAAGCAAAATATTCTTTGTACGGCAGCATTTTCGACGTCAACCTGTATGCCATTTTCAAATGAATGTCGGTGACTTATATTTTCGTAAGGATTAATGTGTAGTTCCGTTCGATGCAGTTCCAGCGTTCATTTGAGTATTTAACGATTGGCCACTGGAATATTTGAGGGCGTGCATTTGAAAAATCAAACATGTTGAAGTCGTTCGCTTTATATAGTCGGGATATCTGGAACTTTTTCCGTGTTTAGACTGTTAGTACTGGATAAAAGACCAAAACCTTCTCCGTGCCTTGACCACTGGACAGCCGTCGAATCCTTCATGGTTCCTTATGGTTTTGGCATTTTCCCACGGATGAAGTTAAGGATCACCGACTGTAAATAAACGAATAACCGGTTCACTTTGTCAAAGTAAAAGCTATTAAGGAACTGCCTTACAACCGTGGATGTCTACAATGTCATTTGCACCTATTTGCAGTGTAACTCTTCTGCTGTGTGCCGTCGTGCTCGTTTCAGATGGTGAGTAATATCGAAAAATGCCGGCTATGAAACAATGTTTTGACTTGATAAATGTTTGTTTGTTTGTTGTGCCACAGTGATGTAAGGACGGGCCGGATTGTGCGCTAATTGATGGGCATTTGTGAGGACTGCAGCTGTAGTCTGTCTTTCGTTAATTCTCATTGGTGATTCCCGTCATGCTTCCAGAGAGTCACATACTCGCACAAACTGTGTCTGAGGGGCAAGCAAAGAGATGCAATTAGCTAATGCAATGGAGAAAAGCACGCAGTAGAGCCTCCTGTTTAACTCGGATTAACTGTGAAAGGTATTTTAATAAACAAACCAGTATCGGCTCAGCCATGACTGTGAGATAAAATTAAATGCACCAGTTTAAGGAACTGCTTCGTAATAGATTTTATGACGCCTTTGCCCCGCGGGAATATTTTGTGCTTTGAATGGTGAAAACGGGACGTCTTTAAAATGATCAAAATCGACGTCTCTCCACAAGGTGGGAGCAGGGGCATGCTAAGACTGAACTGACTGTCACGGGCGAAGTTAAAAAAGAGACCAGCTCCGACGTTTAAGAAAACGTTCAGTTATTATAAGACAAAATAGCTTGGCTGTTAGAACGCAAATTCAGTCAAGCCATTCACTGGCTGGAACTGGAACGGTTAAACCTGCATTTTAATATTGTTGAAATACATGGAAATAACCCACGTTTGTGCTAATTTGTATTCTGTCGTCTTAATCTGAAATTGCAGTGTGCCGTGTATTATCCGTTTTAAAACATAATTAAAAGACAATTATAGCGTTGTTAACCTATGAGTTAATAACCAAATGATAACGAAAACCACGTGCTTCGGAAATGATCAGTTCAAAGGGATGGGTTCTAAAAGGCAGCGATCTTTGGTTATTTAAATATTAGTTACATTTCAAATAAACAGTGGAAATGTTCCTATTATGAGTCACGTGTAATTTTTATAAAGTCAGCCACATTGAGGTAGTTCACTTTTTGTTAGTCGATAATATGATATAGTGTCGAAATTGCTTGAAATTATAAAGGAGTTTATTGGAGTTTTTGGATGATCACCGGTGGCCGTAAGGAGACTGCACAGTGGCATTGCAGGCCGTGCGTCTCTCTCTGGCTGGCTACTTCCACATTTCTCGGTCATGGATGAACGCTCACATGCACGCCGAGGGAAGTTTTCCTCCTTCAATACGAATGAAACCTGTGGCCACATGCTCAGCTTTGTGGGCGATACGGTATGCAGTTTATAAGATACGATGAAAATTTAATTTCTAAAGAGATGCTGAGCAGTTTGTCTTTCAGTAAATATCCTTATCGAAGCCTAACCTGGAATTCACTGGAATCAGTGAATTTGTTACAAGGTTGCAATAGTATCAATCTAGTTGGAAAAGGTTGCTAACCTTTATTTTTCGGAAAATTGGTGAAGATGTGTGTATTGGCTGTTTTATTTTAATATGTAAAAACCATGAAAAAAAATAAACGATTTTGTTTAAACAGCGTTGTTTGTATAAATGGGGTTTTATGCTAAAATTTAGACACCGCTATAAAACTATTGGCTCTTTTAGAGTCGTTTCTTCTTAATTTAAGGGAAACTGCGGTGCTTCTTTTTCGTATTACAGTTATCTTGGTAACTGTTTGGAAAAATGGATGTGATTGGCTCACGAGCTTTTTGTAGTATCCATCTATAACCTGCAGCTCGTTGTTGGGCTGGACGGGTGAGTTTCCCGAGAGCACTGCTACTCCCCAGGCAGGAGCGCATCACTGTTTTGTACTGCAAAATTGGACACGATTCCAGCTTATAGGCTGCCCTGATTTTTCCTTTCCCGTTTTTACCTGAGGGGCATCTATATTGTTTTTGAAGAAACCAGCTAACTGATTTTTCTCCGGGGAAATACCTGTTTGCAGTATGACGCGTGGTATACCTAAAATAAATAAATAAATAAATAAATCAGCATGCGACTTGTATTTATTTATACTTTTACCGATAAAGTATTTGAGGTCTCAATCAAATATTTTAAAGCGATCGTATCACAGTCTTGCTACAGTAGTCATATGAAGTATCATTTCAAAAAAATAATTGTAAGGATACTTTATAAGACTGGAATCATGTATATATGTGCAGGCAGAGGTGCAGAATGGTGTAGAATTACTGAATGCTTATTGCTTACATACAGTATGCAGTCACCTCGAAGTGTTTCGGCGAAGGTGTTATCTGGTTATGTGGCTTTTGTGGTGGTATGATGCTGTTTGTCTAAAAGAAGAATATGTTAAAAATATGTGAGTAGGAGTGTAGGGGAGGTGTGTTGTTTAGGGCTGAAACATGGTCTCTTTAATTTCCTTCTATTAAAAAAGAAGAACCTGTCAGCCTATGTTGTTGAAAGGAATTTAGTTTGATCCATTGCTCCCGAGGTTCTGTGAAGTAGAGCTGGTAAGATGTTCCGTCTTAGCGGAGCTGTGCACAGACCCTAAGCCCCAAGTGCCATGCCTGTCTGCTGTCCGCTCGCAGAATCAGGAAGGGCACCGAAGCAGAGCTGCCCTCTCAGGACTGAAGTTGTGCCATTGTGGCCTTCTAAGATGTCTGCTACTGCTGTTTTCCCGTGGTTGGTGTCCCCCACTGTATGCTGCTCTCTAATCCTGGGGCGTGTGTTGGTCCCAAATGACACCTAGGGAATTTGCTTTGTAACAGCATAAAATGACCCATTGTGAGCTTAATGAACAATTGCATTGTGAGCCAAGCAAATTGTTGAAATGACCCTAAACAGCTGGCTCAGTCATGATTGTATTAGCTTGGAGCGAATCTAACATTAGTTGAAGATCTTGAATATATTTTGACTTTTTTGTTTCAAATCGAAGAGATCAAATATATAATATTTACATCGTTAAGAAGACAATGCAGTACTTAGCAGATTTTGGTAGATTGCAGAGGTTTGCTGTCTTGCTTTATCACTGGCTGGTGCTTTCCTTGGGTGTCGAGCTAAAGACTCCTCCAGAATACACAAGCATTGAGGCTGTGGTTTGTTCCCTGTAAGCATCTCTCTTCAGATATTTTGGGTGATACTGATGATACCAGACTTGCTGTTTGTAACTGGTTTTATTTACCAGAGGGTAATCAAGGGATCCTGCAGCTCTGCGTCTCTCACACGTAGGTGTTTCTGCCCAATACCCATTAATGATCCACAGACTAGACGGCAGCTCTGTTTCTGACATGAGGAGTTCTCCCAGGAGGCATTTTCTGTTTAAAATGACTTCCTTGAAGTTGAAAGCAGAGGTGCACGTACCTACAAAAGACCTCCGTGTAAAGAAAGCTTAGTTCTTCCCTTTAGGAGTCAATCAGCGTTTTCTTTTCCATTTTAATGCCACTGTTTGAGCATATTTTTTTTCTCCAAACGAAACATTGATCATTTGGTTCTATCGGACACTGGCTGTCCTTTACACTACCCAGTGTTCTGCTGGCAGACGAGACCGAGGTCAGCTTGTCCCTCAGGCCACAGAAGATGCTCCTTAATCAGACACCTGGCTGTTGCTCTTCTGCAGAAACCCCTGACTCTCATCTGAAAACTGCTAATTTAGTGAAATTTATCAGACATAGCCACGTGATGGAATTGTCGTTGATTAATGCTTGCATTTCTTTTTGTTTGTCTTTTGAAGATCATTCTCATACTGTATATGACTGTAGTTTTGATCTATTGTGTGTGCTATTGGTTTTTCAGCTATTAGTATGTTTTTCAGTTATTCAGACGTTGTGTTTTGGGTATAAAAGCAACCTGATCTTTTAAGGCATTTTGTACCTCCCGTCTCATGTAAAAGTATGCATAAAATGTACTCAGGCTATTAACAACTTGCTCTTCCAGATTTGAAAACCTGATTTTTATAGTCTTACATATGGGGATAATTACAGTGATTTCCATTTTCTACAGATTGCAGAAGTGTAAGTTTTATAAAGCGAATGTCTTACATCTGTGCAGTTTGCTGTTATATAAATGAAACAAGCTTGCAGTCTGTTCTTAAAGCCTTCACCTATCTCAGTTTGTACATTGTTTTGTTTTCCTAAATTGCAGAATAAACGTTGCAGATGTCATTGTCACAGTTGTCTGTAATGCACTTAGAAGGATTTTAATTTTCCAGGTAGACTATCAAAAGGAGGTTTTGCTGGACAGACCCATGCAGCTTGTTCAATTAGAGATCTCTCAGATGTGTGTTTGAAAGCTGCCAGTGATAAACCTGCAGTTTTTCTGGCTGTGCTTATTTTAGTAGCCAGGTGTTCCATTTTTACACCTCAGTGTGGAATAATCAAACTCTGCGGGTTTCCCGGCCCGCCCTACCCTGGGCTTGGCACGGGTCGGCTCCGGAGATAAGTATTGGAGAGACGCGAGCGTGACTAAGCAGTGGCGCAACCTGGCTCAGCATTGCTGTGGATGGTGGATTGGAACCATGAATAAGGGGCAGAAATGGAGGGTACATTCCCATTTTGAAGGGCATTCATGACTCGAGGCTGATCTTTACACATTTCCTTGCCTGCAGTTTATTGAACCAGTAGCCTCCCGATAAAGGTATATTTGAATTTATCATTTGAAAGTTAACACACTTTCGTTAAGTGCCTGTGCAGCAGCGTGCGGCAGTGTTAAATTTAGCACCTATGCGGCAGCGTTAAATTAACACGGCCCTTTTTGCTGCATGCTTTTCTCCATTTTCCTGTTGGCCTGGCACTCGTTAATATTGCACGTTTGGCTTTCCATCTGTCTGTTTGACACTAGGATGACGTGAGTAGCCGATGCTTGTTTTTCTGCAGGTCACCAGTTATTCTCAGGGGCATTTAGTGAAAGCGGTCGTCTGCTTACGCAGCCACTGCTATCCCGCCACACACTCTGTGCCCCGTTCATCATTCCCTTTTTGCCGTTCTTTGCTTAGCGAATTGATTTCCCGGGCCCTGGCTTCTGGTCAGCCGATGGAAGCCGACTTTTGCTGCTGAATGTCTGTGTCTGCAATGGGTGATTTTGTTTACCCGCCTGACTCCTCGGGGGGGGGGGGGGGGGGGGGGGGGGGGGGGGGGGGGGGGGGGGGGGGGGGGGGGGGGG
>JAODLD010000113.1:31328111-31340767 GCA_026781065.1 Mormyrops boulengeri
TTACATCCCTTGGATGGAAGTTAGCCCGGGCTAACTTCCATCCAAGGGATGTAAAGGCCATCTTTGATGCACTCTGGGCCCAGATAAAGGTCGCCAATAAGCCCTCCTCTGGCCGCTGTCAAGACTTCGTTTGCTGGATGCGTGTTATTTCTCCTGTAATACAAGTTTTGCCTGCTGATATTTTACCTTGTTTATTTATAATACCATTAAACCGTGTTTACTGCAAGCATGCCTACGCTAACAAAAGTTGTAGTTGGGCATTTCATTTTTAACAGAACACATGCTTTTGTATGACGGCATGACCATTGGGAAAGTGGCTTTGCATCTAATTTGTGTCTGTATACTAAATCAAAATGTCGAATGTTCCCTGTGTATTGTAAAGCTTGTGGTGTTTTTGACAAGTGTGAATATTTACCATTTTGAGGACCACTTCTTTTTTTTTGTTTTCTTTTTAAGTATTTTGAAGTTGTTGAATTTAGTAATGCAGAAGGTGAATGGCTAGATGCATGGAGATAGAGTTGGTGCACATTCTGTACAAGTGCTGGATGTTTGGATATAGGTGTAGCCACACCACGGTCCTGCTCGCATCAGAGAGAGAGCCAGGGAGAGTGTCACGGGCTGTGAGCATGATTGTGCAGACACTCGACTCCACTTGAACTTTTTTCCTGTGATATCCTTGACTTATTGTGTAGTGATCCTTTGGCAGTCCGGTGGTGTTGGTGTCACATGACTTTGCAACCCCTCGTTGGTCTGTTGGCAGCCCGGCCCCTCGCAGGTGTCACATGACTTTGCATCCCCTCGTGGCAGGGTTCCCTGTTCTCTCTGAAGTATACTAGTCTAGGCGAATGTAAAGGTGATTGACCCAGCTGCCAGAATTTCACCCATTGCGGGGTGCCTGCTGTCTGTAATCTTATACCAGTTGCTGATCACCATGTCGGAATAAGATTCTTGAAAATGTCATCTTTGTTGTTTCAGTGGATGGTTTATTGCGTAGGATGAATTGCTTGTCTTCAGGTCAGGTGTCTTCCTGCCTGTTAGGCTGAGACTTCATCCACACTGCTAAGTTTTTGACTAAAAACAGCGTTTTCAAATCATCATTATCTCTATCCTCTATTCATTTTCACATTATTTACTGACGTATTTTCAAACACGCTGAAACGAGGGAAAATGTATATGACTTGGCTATTGACCTACATTGGGTGTGTGCGCATCAACATGGTGACCGGTAAGTTTACTTTCTTTTCGCTCAATTATGAAGCAGTTACACTGTTTAACATGCTGATTAGCCTCATACAAGTCAGCAATAGGGAAAGTGCCATTGAACGGAGCTCCGCCCTGTCTGCCATGTAGGAATACTGTTCACTTCCATGTACAGTGACCAATCGGACAATGAGCGGGTATAACTATCAGGATCAAATCAGGGGATGGCAGTGTGATGAGCAGGGATCAGTTAGGGTCCAAATTTAGTCTCCATTTTCACTCATGCACACTCAGCACTAAAATGGAGTTTTTCAACAGTATACTGCTGTGAGAGGCTTTGCAAAAGTCATCTTTGGGGGGTTGAAAACTCCAAGGTAGTGTGGACAAAAGACGAAAATGGAGACTAGTATCTGTGTTTTTAAATTAAAACATACCAGTTTGGACGTAGCATGATGGAAGTCTCTCATCTCTGGGTAAGAGAGAACTGTATTGATCTAGTGAGGGGAAATTTCTTTGTCCAGTATCACAGAAAAAGATCAATACAACAAAGGATAATTTCCGAAGAAATGAATACAACAATGCGTATAAAGTAAAGGCAGATAAATGTGTGTTCAGGAAAAAAAGGTAGTAAAATTAAATTTAAAAAGAAATGAGACGATGTACTGCTATGGTAAGTAGAATGCCGAATGTCCAGTTTGTCCATAGCTGTGTGTCCCACTTGTTGTCCATGTTTGATCTGAGCTGGCCGACTCCTGCATGTTTAAATTAAAACTAGCTGTTCTGAAACCAGAGACCAAACTTCATTTTGCACGGTGGAGGATTTCAGCAGCAGCACCTGCATTACAGGGGGAGAAGCCCCCTCTGATCTCTGGCCAAATTGTAACACTGCAACATGACCGGTAAAGGGCAGAACTCTAATTGGTTGATGAATTATGTAGGAACAGATTTGAAGGATTCCTTTCACAGAGCTATTACCAAAGAGATAATGCAGTGCCTGGTAGGAGGAATGCAAGTGCTCCTTGGTGTTGGGTGGGTTTTACATGCGTTCATTTGTTCCTCCTCCATTTCAATGTGATCTCCCGGCAGTCGTGCGGCCCTCTTTGGAGGCCACGTTCACGCGCACCTCTCGCAGAGCGGCGCCGGCTTTCCGGCTCATTCTTAAGCTTGCCAATCGATAACGCAGAGATGTGCAGCTTGCATTCAAATCAAGGGGTCGGTTTGCGATGAGCTTTTAGCCTTTTGAACGTTTCTTTGCATTTCTGAATAGGATGTTCCTAGTCTGTCAGGCACTGCCTCACCTATGACACAAAGTAAGCGGGTTTTAAAAAAACAAAGCCTTTAATTCACACTGTGCTTAAAACGAGATCTCAGCGGGTGTTTTGAATGTCGTCTTTGCTGCGGTGACGTCTTAGCGGCTATACTGGGGGTTTGCAGGCGCACAGAGGCAGGTCATTAGCATGGGACAGTCAGCAGAGCTTCTAGTGTTTTGCTGCTGGATTAGGGGGCACTTTTCGTCCCCTTTATTATTTTCTCATGGCTGAGCGACCTCGTGACTTGGCCAGTGCAGGTGCTGAACGCGCTCAGTCCCTCTCCCTTGATTGACTCTCATTCTTGCCAAGTTGGTGCAGTTCGCCCGCAGGTTAAAGCGATCGTCCGAATCCAGCTGTTGGAAAACAAAGGCCAGTGGTGGGTGACTCTGCCATTACCTGCGACACCGACAGATACCAGTGCTCATGAGAGATTCATCTGCATATCGCGTGCTAATGCTGATTAATACTCTTACTGAATGATAAGCTTATTTGCACATACCCCAAAGCTGTTTGTACCCTACATCTGGTTGTCTCACCTTTACTTCCTTCTACATGCTTATTTATTCATTGCTGCTGTTTTATTTCATTTTAATTCTTTTTTTTTTTTTTTTGTTTGTATTTTTCGTCTTGATTTTGTGTTTCATATGCACATGCCACTACCTGCACCAAAACAAATTACTTGTACTTTTTGTACTTAAGAATCAGAATCCTTTCATTTATCAATTAATAAACAAATTGTACTGGTGAAGATTTTTTAATATTTAGCTTTGTGGAGATGTTAGTAGGCTATTCCTAATTTTGAATGACATGTTTGAATCTGCCGGGGGGGGCGGTGGTGAGATTTTAGGAATGTTCAGCACAGGCGTAGTGTGTCTTCTGGCTCTCATTACATGTTGTGAACTGCCTGGACTCCAGATGTACTTGGGAAGTCTGTAGGTTAACATCAAGGGGGGGGTTTGTTGTTTCTGGGGCCACAGTCAAAAGGTCACTTGGGGTCTCCTTCCTCACCTCAGATGTTTCAAAGACTAAATGAATAGCTAGTGAGGAGTCAAAGGTCGTGGTCAGGTGGCTGGTTAGCAGATGAATTTCAGATGAATTTATTTAAGCACTATCGTACCAAAACATTTAAAATCGCTCCTAGCTACATGACCGCAATTAAACTTGAACTGCTGTGTTATTGTATGGTGATGAAGGGGAAGGAAACTTAGTAGTGTAGAACACATCTCCTGTTGGGGGGGGCAAAGCTCCAATAACTGGACAGCACAGCACAGGTTAGCATACGCCGGTAGATGGATAGGCATGGTTTAATATTGACAAGGGCTAAATGCAGAGCATAGAGCATGTGTAAAAGCATGTGGTACGGCACACCAAAACACTGGCCCTTTGGGCTCACAGGCATTTCCATAGAAGTTCCGATTTTTCAGCTTAACCATAACACCCTTGTTTTTAGGAAATTGTGGATAACAATTCAGTAAGGAGGGGAAGCAGACGGGTTTCTGCGAGATCCAGGCAGTGGATCGATATGTGAAAGGGCTTGAATTCCGCCTTTGCAGCATTTTGATGGGGATTTCCTTAGGCTGCCCATCAGTTTGAGAGAAATGAATAGACAAGATGCGATTAGCCTGGATGCACGGGCGTTGGGTGTTTGTGGTTCTTGGAGGAGGCCGAGGTCTGCTGAGGAAAAAAATGGGGTAAAAAGAAGTTAAGCTTTACTTGCCATTTGTACAGGTCCATTGGAATGCTGCTGTTCACATATCTCATCTTGTTCTCAATTGACACACGTACAGGTGAGAGTGACGCTTAGGGTTCGAGTGCAGGGTGAGTCATCCATCCAGCATCCCCCATGGCGTTTTGGGAGGTTTGGGGCTGTGGTCAGTCCTTGTGACTACAGTGCTGAGTACGGGATTCGAAACGGCAACCTTTCAGTTACAGGCACCGAGGCCTAACCCACTGAGCCACACACAGGGTGAGAGGTACCGGGGGGGATCAGAGTGGTTTTCAGGCATGGGCGATGTTCAGCTTGACCGGAATGACGATCAGCCAGAACCGTGTCTTCAGTGAGCCCAGACAGATCTGCGACCGGTCACGTCAGTTGGCTGAATTGCAGTTATACGCTTAGGAGAGCTATGATTTAAAAGCCCGGTTAGTCTTTACGCCTGTCAGAGCTGAACGGGGATAGTTAGAGTATATCCACGGTCTGGCGCTGGCAGTCCTGGCCAGCGCTACGGCTTCCCAACTCTTGGATGAGCACGGACCGACATGCAACCTCAGTTGCTGCGCCAGATTTCATACGTTACCGCTGGCCTCCACCTCTCAGATTATCAACCCCCCCAACGGGGCCTGTGCTCTCCCATCAGCAGACATGCTGGAGATGTTTTTGTGCAGCTGGGTAAAAATACCTCTCTCCTCACAGGGTGGTGTTGCGGTTAGTCTCTGTTATTTCCCGAGCAGCGCTAAAATTTTAACGAAGTGAATCGCTTAGAATGCGCCCTCAGTGGCTGACGGGTTTCATCCCTCTAGTGATTCTCCCATGACGGCTTTGCAAGGCGAACGTGTGATGATGCTGCTCAATCTCTCGGCAGTGGGGGGTGGTGTTTTCCCTCCTGCGCCCCACGAGCGTGACACGCTCGTCTGCTTTCTCCACTAGCCGTGTGTTTCCAGGCTGTTCCGTCTGCCGCTACTCCCACATTCTGTGAAGTGAGCTTCCTTTCCATTCCGAGAATGAGCTGATCCTGATAAATTAGCATCGGTGTGTTTTTCCTCCCGCAAACTGCAAAGTTTTTAGGTTATGGGTCTACATGGAATCACATGTGTGGCTCTGTGGGTTGGGACTCATGATCAGGTGGTTGCCTGTTCAGATCCTGCCCTGCAGAGTGATGTCGCCATTGGGCCCCTGAGTAAGGCCCTTAGTCCCTGCAGCAAATGGGAGTTATTTCACCATGCCTTGTGGTTACAAAATGTACACTGCATTGTGTAAAAGTCTCTGCCAAATAAAATGTAAATGTATTCAATTCTCCATTCATCCATCTGTCGGTTTTGTTGTGAGTTTGGCAGTTTCAGTGAGGTACTGGTTTGTCGGGGCGCCTCGGCTAAGCACAGCACTGGTGCGCGCACTGCGCTATGGCCTAAGTGCAGGTCCATCAGTCTTAACGGGGGGTGTACAAACAGCACTGATGTTACATTTAGGACACCCCTCCCTCCCCAGACTGTGAAGGCGTGAAGTGATTCATTTTTCAGAGTTAATTTACTTAGCTAATTAATATTAAAATGACTGACGTGCTAATTGATTTTGAAAATGTAACATAATAAATGGTGTACTTCATCTGGGCTGTATGATCCTCTTAAAACAATCTGAATAATGAGTATCGTGACCCAGAAGCCTCATTTGTCTGTCTTCATTTGCATTCTATGCTTAAAAGCAGCCATGTTTTTTTTTTTTTTTTTCTTCATTGCAGAACATATAAAACCTGGATAAAGCTTTAGAAATGTAATTGCTAGATTACTAAACATTTTTTGGTGCCGTAGAAGTCTGACGTTTCCAGTGCTGTGCTCAACCTAAAATGTCGTTTTGGTATATATTGTCACGCACTTATTTCCAAAGAATATATCATAAAAGTAATTCTCCGAGTGCAGGGTGACCATACCTGCATTAGTTTTGATATTCTGGGAAGTCAGATATTCTGTTCTGTGCTTTTAAATTAAAAGTAATGATTTTCTTTACGCACCGGGTTATTCCCTCCACACTGCATGCAGACAGTGTACAGAAAAATGACTCGTCATGCAGCAAGTCGATGCCTTCAATTCCAGTAGAGAACCAGGCCAAAACATGCTAACACAGACCAGTCAGTTCCCATTCATACCAGCCTTTGGTAAAATCTCGGCAGTCTACCAGCAATTTTTTTATTTATGAGAAGGACATTAAAACTAGTCCCAGCCTGTTGGCATTTCTGTCAGACATTGTTCGTGTTTGCTGTAGTCACTAAGCTTCTGAAATATGCCGCCTTATTGTTATGTTAATTGTTCTGCAAAGTGTTGTTTTATGAGGAATGATTAATCTGTATTTGAACCTGCAAGAACTGAACAGATTTTGGAGAGTGACTCAGTGTTTTACTTCTCAGCCAGACTTTCCAGTCTAAATAGCTAGGCGCTTTAGGACCTTGGTTTCTTAATATAAAGGTGCGAAAAGGTGTATGAGAACATAGATCTCATGGATCATAGCAGAAGTGCTATCACCGAATGTGTTGCAATTATATGGAAAAATTAGGTACTGAAGTTCTGGTAAGACAAATATCTATAGTCGGCAACAACTCCATTAGCTGTCTGCAGGTATTGACTTGCCTGAATTGTTTTACACACATTTGTTTCAGTAGTTATGAATTTCGGTGGTAGTTGTTCTGTACAGGTACTTCTTTCTGACTAATAGTGGATTAGATGGTGATCAGTGTGCACCGTTGCTTTTTCTGTCAGTTGCTCTGTTGTGTTTCTTGCTTTGTTATACAAGTAGTAGACTCCAACTACAACTGAATATTGATAAAGTTGTTGTTGACATGACGGGCTCATCTGTACCCCATAGATCCCTTCATACTGTCTTATTGATGGGTTTAATGGTCATATTGCCATGGGTTTAATTTTCTCAACATTTTTCCCTGTTTCTCCTCTGTCCTATAATGTAGTAATAATAGATTACATTAATATAGTGTCTTTTCACAAACCCAGGGTCACTTTTCACAAAGGAGAAAGAAAGATAGTAAACGTCCAGGCAGGTCAGGAAGAGAAATGTTCATTAAACAGGAAGGTCTTTTAAATCAGAATTAAAAGCGGAGAATGAAGAACAGCCAGGGAGAGACTGGGGTGGAGAAACTCCGTATGGGGGCAATGTCATTGAATGACTTGCCACCCATAGTGAGAAGCCTGGTGCAAGGGACAAGGAGCAGATTACAGCTAGATGACTGGAGAGAGCGAGGGGGAGAGTAAGGGGTCAGGAGATCAATGAGGTAAGGCGGTGCAAGGCTATGTAGTGCCTTGAAGGTGAGTAACAGGATTTTGAATACAGGACATAGTGTTACTGTGAGAGAATGGGACGATGCGAGTAGAATGCTTGCTTTGGGCAGATACTCAGCAGATTTCTGAATAAAGTGAAGCTTTTGTAAAGATGTAGCAGGAAGGCCAATGAAAAAGAAATTATGGTAGTTATTATGGGACATATTGAAAGCATGAACCAGAGTCTGTGCATTATTACTAGCGAGAAATGACCGTAGGAAAGCAATATTAACGCGCTGTCGAATACGAAGTGTCCCAGCTAGCTTAGGAAAGTTCTGCTCCCTTAGATGTTATGCAGCTTGAACACTTTGTTGGGCTCTGTAGCACTACCTTCTAATCTGAGCAGTTTGAGATTTTATTGCCCATATTTGATTTATTTAGCTCCCCATCACAGCTGTGTAACACGAAAGCCAAACACCGTTTCCCTGCCATTGTCGGAAGGCATCTGCAAGTACAGATTGGCAGATCTCTACAGAAGGAGATGCTGCAGAGAGAGATGGTGGTCATGGGGATGCTGCATTTGTATTTTAGAAGCTGGGGAACATTAAGCCGGTCAAGCTGTCGCGTTGCCATGTTGTAACTGGCAGCCTGTTCAATGGCCAGTCAATGAAGGTAGCCCCTCTGGCATACTTTTGCTTGTTTTGTTTAGTGAGTATCAATGGAGACGTGTTGACTTTTTCAGGAATTAGTGATGAGAAAAACGGGAATGTAGGGGTTTGTGGGTCCTTGGTATAATAATGGTGGTTTGCTGATAGTGATGGTATTTTGATGACTCCTAAACTGCGTTATTTTAATGAGGGACGTAGGATTACATGACTGTGCCGCACAAATTAAGTTCCCTGATGTGACGTTCTGAGAGAAGGGCTGGTCAAGGGTAACATCACTTATCCCCGACAGTCTGCAGGGATATTTCGCGCCCTTTTGTTGCCTTTATGACAGGGAGGAAGAGGTTTCCAAATTCGCCTGAGCTTTGCCAGGTTTTTGAGGAAGTGTGACAGTGGATCTGATCTTAGGGCAGCCCGGTGTTTGGGATAAATGAGACTGCAGTCAATGGTGTATTAAGCTTTACTGCTATCTGGCATTTCTTTCAGTGTTTATCCCATGAGTCATTTGTCGATTTTAAAAAGGCTTGAGCCTGTAAAGCCACTGAGAGGCAGGAAGCTAGCTGCTAACAATGGAAACATACCACATGCTTTTGTGCTCTAATCTTTTAGTGTTTTCTGCACTGAATCTCATGCGAGCTACTTTTCATATGTACATATACACACATATAACAGTCAGTAGTACACTGGTGAATGTTTAAAAATTGCTCACAGTAGCTGCTAGGGCTGTGCAAGGACTTTAAATGCCTTTCTTAGCAAAAGCGGGGAAGATGCTAATCACAGGAGCATGATTTGTTTAACCTTCAGCTGTGCTGCGATTATGGTCTCCTGTGCTGTCTGCTCCTGTGTCTCTGCTAAGAATGAAGTGAGAAAATTACTTGTGGTGGCTAAACTAGCAGCTGTATGGGCAATAGGGGTGCTAGCTTCATAGGGAAGGGGACTCTGCACTAGGAGCCATTGGGGTGCTAGCATGCGCACTTCATAGGGAAGGAGCTCTTTGCATCGTTCACTGCGGCTGTGAACTTGTTGAGATTCTGATGTTTTCTCCAGCAGAAACAGATGGTCCTGAGACAATTGTGTTGCAGATTGGGATGTGAGAGCTCTGGGTCCCTTAAATAAGAACCTACCCCCCCTGGGAAATCTAATGGTGAAGTGGCAACAAATATAACATGCCAATAACCCAGAAATACAGTAGGCTATTTATTAGGTGATATTTTTCAAAACTGCTTGCTTTGCCGTCTCGTTCCGGAGCATGGAAAATGGATTAATTTTTGACACGGTGCTGCATGTTTTTGTTAGCGAGCCATTGTTCAGTCTGTTCTTTCTCTTCCATCACTTTGCCTGTGGACATTGTACTGTTGCCTACAACTTGCTAATTGGTTTGTGTAATACATCAGGTATTGTTTCCAAATGCATATTAATTTCCCTTGCCAAATCAGAGAAATAAACTCCCCTGGTACGCCACTGTAGAAGAATATTCAGGTATTTTCAATATGAGGTGGCTGCTGAATGCACGTTTTTAAATATTTTTTTTTTCTCTCCCTATCAGACTGTGCAACACTAAAGTAATTGATTATTGTGTTAGAAAATGATATTGCTATACATGGCAATGTATGTAGATGACAATATATCAAATATTTTGCCTGGCGTGACATTCAAAGGCTACCTGTGTTTAACACATGACTTGAGTGCATTGACGCAACTTACACTATATGGACAAAAGTGTTGGGACACCTGGCCATTACACCTACAGGAACTTGCATGACATCCCACTCAATATCCATAGGCATCAGTATGGACTTGGTCCCCCTTTGCAGCCATTACAGCTACCACTCTTCTCCGAAGGCTTTCCACAAGATTTTGGAATGTGTCTGTGGGAATTTTTGCACATTCATCCAGAAGTGCATTTGTCAGCCATGGAAGGCCATTCCATGAAGCTCCCAGTGCACAGTTTTTTTTTGCTGGGGTTAATTCCAGAGGAAGTCTGCAACTCCTTGAGTTATCGAGTCAACATCGCGTTAGTGACTTATGGACTATATACCTCAGCCCTCTGTGCCCCGGCTCTGTTACTATATGTGATGGTTTGCCACTTCGATGCTGAGTTTCTGTTGTTCCTAAATGCTTCCACTTTGCACTATTACCACTTACATTTGAGTGTGGAATATCTAGCAGGAAGGAAATTTCACAAGCTGCAAAAGTAGCATCCAAATGCTACACGCTAAACGCTTGCATTCACTGAGTTCTTCAGAACGACCCATTCTTTCAGAAATGTTTGTAAACCTGACTGCATGGCTAGATGCTTGGTTTTTATATGCCTGTGGCTATGGGTCTGAAGGAAATACCTGAATTCATTGATTGAGAGGTGTGTCCCAATACTTCTGTCCATATACTGTCTGTTGGTTAGAAGAAATTAACTAGCAGTGTGTTTTGACCTTAGGCAGCATGTTTCTTATGCCCAGTGGCACAATAAATACAACTTTGACCAGTGCTCTGCTGGTTCTTGTCGAGGTCTTGAGTGACTAGAGACCTGTACCTTTTCCAGAACACTCTAGGAAGGAAGAGGAGGTGTATTTGAGCTGGTTTCTTTAACCAGTTGTTCTGCTGAAGTCCTGCTCCACCGCCCAGCATGGGAACTTGATGTTCATCGCCTTCCATAATGCTGAGTAAATAAGGCTCTAATGACCATACAGGTTAACGGTGGCTGCCTCGCACAGTGCAGGTGGGACTGGGAATCCGTGTGCCAGCATGCTGTGATTCATGCCTTTATCTTCCTCCCAAGCCAGGGAATCGAAGCCGGTATGTTAAAGCTATCTCAGATGTATCTTGGGAAGCTTATTACATTTTACTAATGTTACCACTTCACTTAAAGCCAGTAATTTATCTTTATTAAAATGGGAATGGCAGCTTGATTCATCCTTGTCTGTGTTGTTTGGATCGCCTCTCCCAACCTCTTGCTGTCGCGGAGTATCTCCATTTCACAAACCAAAAGCAGGCCATCACATATTAATTCACGGCTGAAATAATCGTGTTCCATGACAGACTTTCATCACCATTGGCTTTCTTATTTAATTCCTGGCTTATTGTCTTGCATTGAACTGTTGATGTAATCGATTTAAGTTTAAGTATCTCTGTACTTACTGCCTCCTGCCATGATATTAATGTACAGACAGCTCTCCATTGACGTAAGTAATTTGTTCCACAAACTCTAACATATGCCAGTTGTTGCACAAGTCCGATTTACCTTCCCATACCATTCAAGACACCTTTTGGTGAAATGACACACAAGCCAAAAATAAATATGCTACTAATATGGACTAAAGAATACAAATACAGGAAAAGAAAGTGTAAATTTCCTTGTAGATGTATGATGTTTTTTAGCGGATATTTTTTGTGTAAGTCCTGATTTTCCCGAGGCAATTTTACTGAAGTTGCATGTCACCTGTACACAGTCTTTAAGGAAGAATAACAGCACTGTTTCCCCTGTTATAGGATCTGCAAACACGAATATATGCAGCCAAAGGATACTGCGTAGGGGCCCCATTCAGTCATGCATTGGTGTGTGGTGCTGACACATTACGGAACGTGAATAAAAAAATCACATCTGCTTTTAATTGCTTTGCGGAATGTGTCACTGAGAACTTTAATCAAATCCTCCGGCTGTAGTCTGTATTGAAATGGAAATGATGTCCCACTTTTTGATGAGGACCTTTGTCATTTTTTCCCCAGCTTAGGGAGGCTGTTTTCTTTCAAAAGATGGGAGACTTTTTCATTCCCCATCAAGTCTTTATTGCCGCGCTTGATGACTGATCTCCCGTTAAGAATGCAGAGGAGTCCCTCCCACTTGGTGCCATTAGTCCGGAGTAACGTAACGAGAGTGGCGTCCATTTTCAAACGCGCTCCCATGACAGCAAAACGTAGATGGCAGAATCAGAATCTGCATGTTGCATCACCAACTCCAGGATCTTGTTGCCCTTGGTGGATCATGGATCATTTTTTATTTTTTATTATGCAGCAGAAGTAACAGTTTTCAATTCACAGATCACCTGTAACCAAGTCGAAACCGTTATCAGGGATTTAAATTCCCAGAGTGTGGTGACCTCCTGCATCCTGAATACATTAGGTGACAGATCCAGTCTTTCTGACCTGGTTTATGAATATTCCTTCTACCTCTACCTCTGTGTTGGGTCATCCAGCTTAGTGACGGCATGTCTGATTCTAACACCCCCTCCCCAGAAACAATTTGGTAACAATTCAGTATTTTTGACCTTATTTTTGTCATTGTTAATCATCAATGTGGGCCCACAGACAAATATTAAAAACGGTATGTAGGTCAGATGAAGGCAGAGATAATGCTCGCGGTTGGCTTCGGATCAGCCCGCCCCCCTCATGTTGCCTGACGCTGTCCTTGGCAGCTCCCCTGCAGTGGAGGGGTTTGGTGGCTCAGTTCGGCTATCTGCACCCTCTGGGGGCTTGAATCCCGGCCAGGCGGGGGAGGGGGGGGGGG
>JAODLD010000113.1:31347009-31358347 GCA_026781065.1 Mormyrops boulengeri
CGAGTTTTGCAGACTTATTGTGCTTAAGAGCCACGTGTCAAAAAGGCGAAAAGCTGCTAGGTGTGTGTGTGTGTGTGAGAGAATCAGGGATCAGATCAGAGCCTAGAGATCCGTGTTTGCAGGCCCATGGGAAACACTGCATCCGCTTTTAAGTTATAGGGTTTTAATGATAATTGACTAGTTAATTTCATTTCCATCTCTTTAGCAGATGCTTTTGTTCACCTCGACACAAAGCTTTGTGTCTGAGTGCATGTGGTCAGCAAGGCTCAGCTGGGGTTAAGGGCTTTGATCAAGAGCGCAGTGATGATTACTGTGCCAACCATGGGATTTGAACATATGACCTTCTGAACAAAGCAATGGTTCCCTACTCCCCTGAGCTGCACACCACCCACTAGTTTAGCCAACTTATTGTTAGTTTTTATTTGGTTTTTGCTTTTACGCACCAAATGCAGTCATTTATATGAGGTTAGTAGATTATAATTCTATTGTCTATAAGGCAGGCTATTGTCTGTCTCTTTCCTAATGTTTGGAAAGACTACCTGTCATTTAGAGAGATCTGTAAAGCATTTATAGATAAGTTTAAATGCATTTGAGATGCATAAATGATTTAGAGGACTGTAAAAGGCCATTACACTTGCAATTCTAATGCGGTATTTCACCGGGCAGCATAGATAAAGTTCTGCTGAGGTTTTCGCCATAAAGTGCTGCCTGAAGTATATTGCTGGGCTACACCTGGCAGCAGGGTAGTCAGATACAGGATGTGATGTCATCCAGCGAAGCATGATGACGGGATGACCAAGTTGCATATATGTAAACTAAAGAGATACGCTTTATGTTAGCTCCCCTGAGAGAAATTTCCAGGAGCTCTTTTTTTCCTGTGTAATTCAGACACGTTTTACCTAATACTCTTTTTTGGGACCTAAGGCCTTATCAGTCTGTACATGTAATGTTAACAGGATGGGATGGATTGTTTTTTGGCGTCCTTTATATGTGGAGTGTACTTTGTTTCTTTAAAAGCATCTCATGGTGCATTTTCTGCACTCTTTTTTTTCATTATCGCTCATAAAGAAAGTGAGTACAGTGCTCCATTCTGTATGGCTAAACGCATTAAGGAACCTATGAGCAGCCTGTACTGGGCCTGCCTGCTTTATGGTGATTGGCTGTCCTCTCTGACAACTTTAGCTCTCTGCTTTTTCTGTCCATCCATTGCCGTCGGGCATTCTGATGCCAGAGAGTCTCCATCTTCCGTCAGCTTTCCCTACTACCGGGCTTTGCAGTTTCGTTTGCAGCAGACGGTGACACTGTGTGTACTGCTGGCGTTGATGTTAACTGCAGAGCCAGGACATCCTGCCACAAAATATTCAGATTATTGTGGTCGATAATAGTTTTGGTTACTGTGGCAGTGGTAGACATTGACTTTCTCTGTTTCTAATCTCTGATTTGTTGACCGCGATTCATGGTTGAGCTAAATTCCCCACTGCGTTTGTGAAATTAATGCTGATATTACACATCACCGGTGCCTCACATGAGTGACACCTAAGCGATTTAGTCTTTAAACCTCAAGTCAAGTGTGCTTTGTCATGCCATCCATATACGGCTAAAAAGTGGTACAGAAATTCAGAATAGCATTCCCTCAGAACCACGGTGCAGTATACAGATGGCGGTGACAGGTGGAGGGTTTGCGCACACTAGTGCAAAACACAGGACAGTGACAAACAGGGGGCTGGACAGGGGTTTATATACGTACATAAGGAATTGTATATGTAGTGCAATGTGCATCCATCCATCCATTCATTTTCTGGAACCACTTGTCCTATTCAGGGTCGTGGGTGGTTTGGAGTCTATCCTGGGGGCTGTGGGCACAAGACAGGGCAGTATGAATGTAAACCATAAATACAGCAGCAGCATAATGAGTGAAATAAATATAGTGATTGACTATCAATAAATAAATGAATAATAATCATAATTGTTAACCTGACCAGTGCCAGTCCGGTCACTTTAATTTATACCTTATATCTATGTCTAACTTTGTATCTAACTTGCTAAGAAGGGACACCTAATTAGCTGCTCTGTATTCAGTCAGTTACTGACTGAAACTTCCCCTTTTAAATCCGCAGCCCCGTTGTTATAACCTGTGTGCTTTCCTGCTTGCAGGGACTGGTGCCATTGTGCGACGTAGCTTACCACCATACACTCATACTTGCAGGTGGATTATGAAATTACAGAACTCTGTGTGATAAATACGAAATGTCTTTTTAATAAGTGTTACTGTTATTAATCCGTACCTTTTACCTGTAACTACGTTAAGTTAATAGGCCTCGTAATTTCGTTACGGTTTCCTTGTTTTTGAACACCGAGCCTTGCCTGTTTTTCTTGTGTTCTGTTGTGCCTTCTAGCACAAATCATGTCTTCCTTCCTGTTGTTTTTCAGCCTGATCCCCGGAGGTGTGGCGCAGGCCCCTGTTTATGGTCCCTGGCTCAGGGACGCCCTCGCTGACTTGGCTGCCTACCCTGTCTCTGCTTTCTTATGGCTCTTGGTGACACTTAGTCTGTCAGCATGTGGCAGTAACGTCGCCCCTGTTCGGGTCTTTCGGATAGGATCCTGTCAGCCCATTTTGCTGGGGGGGGTCACAGCGTGGCATTCACGGAGACGAGGCCACTGTCATATCTCACCCAGAGGCTGCTTGCACCTGTCACATGCTTGGTGACAGAGAGATGCAAACTCAAAATAAATGTGCAGGGAGACTATGTGTATGGTGACTCCGGACGTATTTGCTCCCAAATCCAAGGGGAACTGAACAGCATATGGTGCTAGCGGTGTCGCCTGCTCCCGGATCGGCTGGGAACGGGTCTGCTTTGATATTTTGGTCCGGGTTTGGGAAAGGCACAGAAAAGGACTGAACCTCCACTTCCTCTGACAGCCTTTGTCTGCTGCATGGATCTGGGGGTTATCTGAACCCATCCATCTGCACAATTAATTTTACATCTTGTCATCTATCCATTCATCTGTCCATTCATCCATCTTGTACCCTATTTATTGATAATATTATTGGGGAAAATTTCTTTGTCCAGTACCACAGATGGGATAACTATAAGTAAAGGTGTAAAAGGTACAAATAAATACCACAAAGAATAGCATAATTATGTAAAGAAACACAAATGGTAATAAAATTACCTTTAAGCAATGTACTGCTATGGTAAATGCATCAGAAAATGGTTGTTGTCCAAATGGTGTATGTACATTCAAAGTCCATTCATAATACTAGTGCCTTTGTGAGAGGTAGTGTTGTACATTTGTATGGCAGCAAGCTTAATTTCACACATAAAAGTGTCATTTTTAGCAGGTGATTCTGGTTCATGTTTGAATTTTTCTTTTTAATGTAGACAAAAGGCAACAGATTTTATTTTTCATAAACATTTCTTATTTGAGACAGAGTGGGTGAGAATTAGACAAAGCCCGGAGGTTATTCCGGACAGCGATGCAGTTGTGGAGGATGGACACTGTGGTCTGTAAACAGATGCAATGCAACTTTTAAGGCCAGCTTCCCGTGTGCCTCTGTCTTTGTTTACTGCAAACAAAAGTAGATGGGGCCTGAAGAGAGAGTATCAGAAAAGGACGTGGGCCGCTGTGTCCCCAAGGCTGGTGATCAGCAGTGGGCAGGCAGAAACGAAGGAAAGAAGGAAGGTAGAGGGAGATAGGGAGAGAGACACCCTGTTCGCCGCCTGAGCGCCCTGCATCGCGCTCTGGCACTCAAGGCTATTCTCCCAGGCACTGTGTTCCAGCTAAATGTACATTGTGGGGGATCATTGGGCAGTCGGCATATCAGAGTTACATAGGCGCGTCTGTGTGCTGTGTGCGTGTCACTTAATTCACCCGGAGGGATATACATTTGCGGCATACAATTAAGAGCAAACGACTGCTGAGTGATGCAAGGACTGTCTATCTTGAATGGACTCCAGCATGCTGGGTCAAATAGGTGTGGGTGGGAGGATTCAGGGCAACGATTGCGAGGAGATAAACAAGGACCTTATGATTTCTTGTGGCATGTTAGGCGATGGTTATCTAGTGCAGTAATAACGTCCATGGAGAATATACATGGTGTAACTGGATGGGCATTACGCCTGTGGATAAAATGAGGAGGCTTCTCTGTTGTACTGGTTTCTGGAAGGGTGTTTCATTGCTGGTTACTGTGGTAAGTGCCAAGGGGCGCAGTGTTCTGTGGCTCGGGGGGGGTTACCTTCAATGTATTGCGCAGCTACGACATGCGTCACTTGCTTGACCAGAAAGCAGCAGGTGGGTGGCGGGTTGAAACCCCAGCAAGAAACCTCTTGTGACATCACCGGCACTGCAGCCATGCTTGGGGGATCGCATGTTGGAGATTGAAGGACCATTAGTGTAGAGCCCACACTGTTGTTACATGTCTGAAGTGTTGCTTTAAGGAGCTCTAGTGCAGGCTTGCTGACACGTTTTGTACTCCCAGGTCTTTGAGTGGATAAAATAAGAACCCAAAGGGGTTTCTGTGGAAAGGGTATATTTCAGTAGCCCAGAACAAGCTGGGGCACATGCTTTTACTCAGCAAAGCGATGACATAAGGCCGACAGCAGCAAATGACAGGACTGAAACTTGGTTTTTGCTTTGTTTTGCAGCTTATTTGGGATCAATAGGGTGCATCGCGGTGAGGATGGGGTTAAAAAGTACTGAAGGCAACAGAGATGGGTGAGAATGGGAGGTAAAACTATTTGGCATAGTGGGTGGAATTACAACAAATTGGCTTTTATCTGGGGCCAACAGCCAAAAGAGTAGAGCGAGGATGAAGCATGAAAGGTCACATGACAGGAATGCGTGTGGAGTAGAGAAGGTACTCTACGGATCTTCCATTTTCGGGCAGGAGAGCAGAATTTTGGGCTCACTAAACATAGAGTTGGGAAGGATTGCTGAATAAATTTTAATATATGCTGAGGCAGAAGCGTCAGAAAAACACCTTGGGGTGCTTCAGGAGTTCTGAGATCGATTGGTTAACTACTTACAACATATGATTAATGGCTAAGATCGTGGAAGAGGTAAGGAAACTGGGATGTAAAGTAGACTGGTCCTCACTGTGTGTGTACATACATATATACATATTATGGCGTATATGTGCATATAAACATACACATGTGTTTCAAGATGAGTTATGCTGAAGAAAGAACTTGGGAGAGAGTGTAGATCATTCAGAAGTTTGCCGGAGGGACGTGGTGAGTTAAAGAGAGCAAACAGACCTGCAGCAAATGCAAAGGCAGCCGTGTGACGTTCAGAAACTTTAAGGTAGAGAATGGGAGGGGTGCAGATGGCTGAGGAGGACCGGGCCACATTGCAGCTGCGTGTGTATGATGCGGTACCTGGGGGCTTCCTCCGAGAACTGTAGCCCCTCTCTCTCTCTGCCTGTCTTGGTTGTTGCCTTTGGCCTCGTACTGTACCACGGTATCTCTGAGATGTCACTGTAGCGAGGCAATAGTAATGAATTGATATTTTTAGTAGTGTTTGCACATACACTTTCGGTTGCCTGTGAAGGAATGATTTAGCAAGGTCAAGGTAGTAGTTTCTGGGTTATGAAGTGTCTACTGTACCTTACCTATTTTACATGCTATTGAGTATCCTAACATGGGTTTGCCCTGAGCCGTCCTCAAACGCTGGAGAATATGAGTAATACTGGGCTGCCAGGAATATGCCAGGAAGAGTACTTTTAGATTGACAATAGCCGTTATCAGAACACAAGGCTGCTGTTAGTTTTTTTTCAGGGCTGACAGTGGCATCCACAAAGACACAGGCATCGACACAAAACATTGAGCTGTTAAAAAAGGCAGGTTGGAGATCAACCACTTGCGAAGAGGAACATTTAAAAGCCAAAAATAAACTGATAACAGTAATTGGTGCCAGCTAGAAGTTGACGTTCATAACTGGGTTCTGCTCGTTGAGCCTCTTAATTACTGTAATTATGGCTAATGCAATATTTTCCTGCAGCGGAGATTCAAATGGCTTCGTTTATGTATTTGTCCAATCTAGCAAAACCCGTGCTTGTATTAATTGTCCCAGTTTACGGTGTGGTTCTGAACCTTAATCTTTTAATGTCCTCTGTCTCAAACTGCAGGGCTTCTTATGTCTTTGCATTGATAACTACGTTTGAATTGACCCTCAGGAGTTCCTGTGCTCAGATAGTGAGAGATTCACATTTGATTATCTTCCAATATCCAGATAGCATCTCAAACTTTTTTGTAGAAAATTTGGACCAGTCTAGTTTGCTTTATACACACAGATGAAAATCCTAACAGAGAGTTCCTAACAGAAAAGTACATTCAAGCTAAAACGCAAGCAGTTCTCGATTGATATAAGTAATTTGTTCCACAGACCATTACATGTCAAATTTACCTTCCCATACTATTCAAGGCACCTTATAGCAAAAAATACATAAGCCAAAAATATATTAGTAATATGTACTAAACAATACATATAAAAAGCGTAATTTCTTACAAGCGCACGCCGGCTTTTTTGTATGGTCTTTTTCTTTTAATTTTTTTTTTGCCAAAGTACGTATCTGCTTAAGTCGCTTTTGCGTAAATCGAGAGCTGCCAGTATGTCTGACATGCTGCATCATGTTTTGCTGTAGACTGTGAGGCCCCCAGATTTTCAGCTTGCCTATAAAACCTCAACCTTCTCATTTTCATCGTTGCCCTGGTTAGCGGAGTGTTCTGCCATCGCCCATCTCTCCCCTCCTCTTATCCAGCCCTTCTGCCCTCTTTGTCTTTCTTCTTTGGCCAGCATTTTGGGAGATGCTGCCGCAGAAGCGTGATTCTGTTTCCGCAGCCTGTCTGAAGGAACGCGCTGTACAAACATGCCCTTTAAAGCCGGCCTGGGATCTTTCGCCTCCCTTTGCTGCTGCATCTAAAGGCTGTCTCCGTGGACCGTGATTTGATGCGTCAGGCTGTCATGGATGTCATCATGCCAATTCTCCATTCTGCCTTTTTAGTTTTCTGAAAAAAGTATTACTTGCATTCCAGTGTTTTGCACACAACGAGAGAGGCTCACTGACAAAGATAATTATTGTCTAGTGGTGCACCGACGTGGAAATTTGTGTCTAATATTACCCATACCGATATCCAACACTAATAACAGGCTAACCTCTGTGCCACACAGATCTGTAGTGAAACTGATTTCTGAAACATTACTCGCGCGTATGTTTGCTGCAGCCGCATCATATAATGCAGGCAGTGAGACACCAGTGAGGGAGGGGGCACTTGGGCGATTGTAGCGAGCCTCTAAGTGATGAATGAGCCGACGAAATCCCTGCACTAAGGAAAATGGCTGATCGTCCAGTGACCGTCATCTCCATTATTTTAGCAGTTGTGTCTTTTGGTCTGGTGCTGCTAACATTGAATATTGACTAAAGTGTACATATCGGCCTGCAGTATCAGCCAAGTATCAGCCAATCTGACATGTCGGACTCATGCCGATGTCGTGATATTTAATGAACATCGGCTGATACGAATACGTTAAGCGATATATTGTGCATTCCCGTTGTCCCAACCTCAGCTGCTTAACAGGCGGTAATAAAGGCACTGCTGGTTTTTCGCTTTTGAAGGCATCTTTGCTTTGAGGCTGGCTGTGTTCGCCTTTGCTGGCGGAAAGAGCAAATAGCAGCAGAATTTCACACGCTCTCTGCTGGACTTGTTGCAGTACTGTTTGTTTAAGCAATTTTCTGTGCTCAGCAGAAAGCGAAGGCCGTAATTTGTCTGTTGGACTTTGTGTGTTTTGTCAGAGCACAATATTGTATAAAAATACTTTGAGAAGCTGGCTTTAAGCTCTTTGCCTCTGAGCAAGGTTACAGCAGTTTGTCTGCGTGGAGACGCTACCCCTCTATCCATGCTTTTCTTTTCCATCTGTGGTATTTTGTTGGAAAGAACAACACTTTCTGAACTCATTCTGTGTGCAGGAGATGACGAATTGGAGACACATGAAGGATTTCTGCTGTTGCAGCGCAGCCTGCTGTCATTGATGTTTGGCTCTTATCAATCTTACATTATAGCTGGCTTAACAGTTGCTGAAAGCATGTTCATGTGCTGAAATAGGAGTAGGAAGCTATCGAAAGTGATGGGTCTGGGGTTTTGCACAGATGTTCAGCCTGCTGGCCTGTCAGTCTCCCTTGATGTGGACAGTAACAATCCGTGCTTTAGTAACAAGCCCATCGTGTTTGACAATATGGACATACTGTTTTAACTCCTCTCTGTAAATCTGGAACGCACTCTTCTGTGTTAAGGACCATATTGTATTGCTTTACTGCATACTACTTCTACCACCTAATTTTCTAACAATGAGAGCACCTGTATATTACATAGTTGGGGATTTGAGATGTCCATTGTGCTCCATGACTGGGTAGCTATATTTCTGCTTGGGGCCTTTGCCAAGTGTAGATCCTTGGTATAAAGTGGTGCTTCATGATGTTACGAGGTTTTTATATTAAATTGTTTTCCCCTGGAAAGCCTGACATTTCTGTACCTCAAGCTGGGATAAAACTCCCATAATATTAAATGTCAAGATTTAATTGGTCACTACTGATAGTTTTTGCCTGAGAGTCATCACTTGGCAATGGGTTCAGACACATGTAATGAGACATAGTTTTGCTATAAGTCTCTGAAAGTGATATCCATGTTGGATAATGAAGAAGGATTGTCCAGGACATTTGGGGACGAGGTTGAACATGGCCGAGCTCTCCTCCTGTCCATGCTGTTTAGCCGTGAGATCGTATCTTCAGTTTCGGGTTACATAAAGCCTGGCTTTTTGCGTCTTTTCAGCTCATGCTTATTGTTGATTTCTATCGAAACGGAGACACAGCCTATGATTAGCCACCGTGTTCTGAGCCATTCTGCATAACATACAATAGGATAAATCAGTGGCCCTCCCCCAGTGTTTTAGTCACCAGTGGGAGGCAAGGCGGGTGGTTGGGGGGGGCTCACTGCTTCGCTTTGTGGTCTCTCACCTCCAGGCTGGGTGTTCGATTTGCACCCCACCCCCCCCCCCCCGGCTCTGTGTGTGTCTCATCTTCCCCTGTAATCGTGAGCTTCCTCCTGCAGTCCAGAAGCACGCCCCCAGGGTGCCCAATGTCACTGGGATAATTATGGGAGACCGATGACTGCCTGATGGATGTCTGCCTCTAATTACAGCCGCACGCCCTTTATCATTTTTTATTATTTGTGACATTTATAAAAATGTCTAATGCCTCTATCTGGTAGTGGAGGGCCCCCGTCACGCAGCTTTTAGGGAGCACGCGATGATTAATCCGATTGACACTTGAGACATCAGGTGAGGTGGCTCGTTATCTGAGTAATTGCCTCAAGTTAAAAATGAGAGCTGAGGTTGGGGGTCTTGAGAGACCCAGCATGGAAGAAGCTGCCTCATGCAGCTCTGGATTAAAGTGTGTCTGATCTGTATTCAGAAGAACAAGAGTTTAAATAACAATATCCACCTCCATTCTGTATAATAGTCTTGTTAACCTGAAAGGAGTTAGAATTCTCTGGCAAGCAGTGTTGTAATACACTTTGTTTTGACTTGATGAAGATTGTTGAATAATTAGCAGAGTAAAACTACGCTTGTATGAATGTTCTGTGCATCCATGTATTGTCTAAACACATGTAACACGTGAAAATATTTCCCTTCATTGAACGCCTCCTTTTACAGTTAAATTTGGGGAAAGAACCGTATTGATTGTCTGCTTTTCTCATGGAGACTGTCAGCTAATTGATACTGTTCAGGAGAGTTCAGTCCAGGTAGATTTGTTTAGGAGTTGCTGGTGCCGAAAACCTGCTTTGTCTCATGATGGTGCTACTTGTTCCACTGGACTGCTTGAGTGCAGTAACTTGTAGCAGCATGGTAGCTCAATATTAGGAGTATTTTAAAGAAGTTCTACTTGTTAAAGGTATCCAACATTTCACTTTCTCACATGAAAAATGTGGCAGTAACACATCTTTTAACGTAGTTGTTAGAAAGTGTCTCAACATTTATTTAATTGTCTTTAAAGACTGTATTGCTTAAAAATCCCTGGGCCCTGTCAGGGGGTTAATAAGACCCCAAATGCAGTGTTAGCCTGTTGCTAAGTAGATGTGCGATGATGTGTAAGCTTGTGATAAAAACAGACGGCTAGCTGATGTGTCCTGTCCATGCTCCCAGTCTCTCGTACATTTCTGAGTACAGGCATAACCTTTTGCCAAATCCATGGGGCCCAGCTCTTTTTAGGTTTTTGAGTCACACACTGTAATGTGCTCTGACGAAATAACAGTAAACACCATTATGAGGGCCTTGCCAGTTTTCTTATCAAAAAGCTGTCTCTTTTTTTCTTTGTTTTTGTAGGATCAGATAATGAGTAGGATTATGCTGGTCGCATCTTTCTGACACCAAAACTTCTCCTTATAATAAAATTGTTAATCAAACAATAAAGTCAATGGCAGTTGTAAGACGGAATAGCAATTTGCTGTATAGATTTACTTTTGAAATGCAGTGTTACAAATGTGAAAACAGAAATATTTTGCTTCTGAAAGCAGTGCTTAAAAAAACTTCATGGAACCATTATTTTCCATGTTCAGTGATTTATCGATGCACAGCATTTTTCAAACTTCTGTAAGTAACATGTTTTCAGGACTATTGATGCTGGCCACTTGTCCCCCTCTGTGTATGTATCCAATCTTTAATAAACGCTATTTTTAATGATCTTTTAAAAATGTCCCAGGTGGTGATCTTCAAGAATGCATTGTAGCTAGTCAGAAAAGTCCAGATCGCAACCTTGAAGTTGGCTTACCACTGGTTATTGAATTTCTTCTTTTCCACAGTTTTTGATTAGTTCTGAAAGGTCACGCATGTGTCTCTGAAATTGGCATTCTAACATACATGGTCTGGACAATATGTGGTGTTATGCGGTCGCAGTGAGATCTGTTTTTCCTCAAATGCCAGACATTTTTACTTTAGGGTAACAGATGTATCCATCCACAAGTTCTGCGACGCTGTTACTGCGGTACAGTGTTCCACGCTAACTCTGTCCTGTGTTCTTCTGAGAGCTCTAAATGTCACATAAGTTAATTTCAGTATCAAGCGTTTATTTTTCCATACGGGGTCTCCTATTTTCATAATTTAACGAGCCCTGCCGAAGTACTTTTGAGGAAATGTATCCAATTTGATAACCGTCTGAATAGCAAATGTTTAATTTTTCTTGTGATGTGTGGAAGGTACAATTCCACTCTCGGGGGGGGGGGGGGGGGGGGGGCGGGGGGGGGGGGGGGGGGGGGGGGGGGGGGGGGGGGGGGGGGGGGGGGGGGGG
>JAODLD010000113.1:31395002-31410374 GCA_026781065.1 Mormyrops boulengeri
TGTCCAGACGCTCCTTAACTCACGAACGAGATACGTTCTGAACGGCTGTTCGCAAGTTGAAATGTCCGCAAGTCGTTATTCAACCTCATTTTAAGGGCATACGCCAGTGCTAAGAACTAGGACACCGGGAGTATGCGTGGTACGCTGCTGCGTGGCGGGAGTAGCGACCAGAAGTCGTACTAGGCAGAACTGGAGAGCAGAAAAAAAATTGCTGTTGCGGACAGGAAACGGGGGCCCAGTGAACACGATTTGGACTTACAGGCCTCTTCGTTCGTATGTCTGAAAGTTCATAAGTTGAACATTCGTAAGTAGAGGAGCGCGTGTGTGTGTGTGTGTGAGTGTGTGTCTTTGTGTATAATTTTGCAGCTTGGTACATTCCTTTCATGTTAATCTTTATCTTATTTATTGTATACAGGTATGAGATGTTTACGTCACGGATGAAAATAATTTCAGTTTTGAAGTTTTATAGTTTTCTTAGTGAAATAATAAGTAATATAATTAGATAATAAACACCAACAATATAATATATTATAAATAATATAATATAAATAATAAAAACACCAAACGCATATGCTATAAAAGGTTATTTGTTTGAATTTGTTAGTTTAATTTTACTGTTTCACGATGGAAAAAAAAAAAACACAGGGGCCTCTCAATAGTTCATTGTCAGGGGTGAGCGGTGAGACTGAAAACTACGTGATTTCTATGGCTTATGAAAACCAAGCTCTTGTGCATCATCCACATATGCAGGTGCGCCAAGGGGCATGGATACCCTAGCAGATTCTGGGGGGCCCACACTTCATAGGGGTCCATGAATATGAAAAATAACATTGTATTCGGCAGTTGGGAGGGCACAAGGTGACATTTTGTCAAGGGGCTTAGAATTTGTAGCTATCTCCTGTATCGAAATCAGATGCATAAGAAATACAGAAACGATTAAATGAGTCCTTTGTTGGAGGCTTATTTTGTATTTGACTACATAATATAATAAAGACTTGAAACATGGTAATAAATAAGCCACAGCTCCGTGTAGCCCTCTGCACATCGGGCTGTAACTGTAGACGCTGGTGATATTGGACAGGACCAGAGAAGTTTGTCTGGAATGGCCGTCATTTGTTTATGGTGGAGGGTTTCAGATTAAAAGCTCGTGTAACCATAGATCAGCCCGCGTCAGTCACCACGGAGACTCCCGCCTGGATCGCTTTCCTGCGAGAGGCGAATTAAGCAGCGGTTCTGCCTTTCGGCTGTCGATATGCTTCTCTGCAGTCGGGTTCACAGTGAGGGATTCGATTCTCTCATCATTACAGAGCGACGGATCGACACCGCGGCCAGCAGTCGCATCCAACCCGCCGTTTGGTGTCGCTTTGGAGGCCCGAACCTGCTGAGCTGGGGGACTTTTTGGTCTTTTTGAGCAAAAAAAAGAAAAGGGAAAAAAACACCCCGAATATATTTGCATCTGTAAATATGAATGTAAATGCGTGGGTATTTATGGTTGGCTGGTTCCCATACTTTCAGTGTTTTTAGTGTCAACACCACTCCAAGAAGTTTATCTGGAAGTGGTATCACCTGAGGCTCCTCAGCGGGAAAACTTTTAATTCCCCCAAGAATCACAATTTTAAGTTTAAGCTGGCACAAGAGAGTAGCTTCGTAATAATACTACAGGGCATTAAGTCACTTCAGCATGTGCACATCATTTTCTTATTTTTTTCTGGCTCAGGGGCTTAGAACGCTGTGTGTGTGATCTGAAAGCTGCCGGTTCCTCAGGGTCGGTAGAGTGATGTCACCGTTGGGCCCCTGAGCAAGGCCCTCAGCCCCAAATTGCTCTATGTACCAGCTTATTGTATGTCGCATTGAATAAAAGCATCTGGTAAATAAGTAAAATGTAAAAATGTTAATTTCAATATATGTGCATAAGCAGGAGGTAATTTTCCTCTCCCACTTAACGGGATGACAGCAGTAGCCTGAAGCGTTAGGTCTTATTCTGTTGGGCTTGACTTTTCTTATGAGACCTTCTTACCGCAGGCACGGCTGCATCTGCCATTAAATGGACGGGAGAACAGAATTTCCTCTGTCTGTGGAGATTGCAGAGAACCCATAAAGAGCTTTTATTGCTTTACAAGTGTATGATAAGGTTCTCCAAACCCTTTCAAGGCAATTGTTGTCGTTCTCATGGCATCGTTCCGCATTGTCGTCCTACTCCTATCGCTCTGTTGACTGAGGCATCCTTGCGTATGAAATTGGCCCAGTTCCTCCTGTGGGCAGTGTACAGTAAATACACAGGTGATGGGGGGCCTGATTTCTCACACTATAAATGCCAAAAAATAACCCACGTGTAAGTAGGAAAATCCCCACTACTGTCCAGCTGCAGTATCTGCCTGCATTTTGGCATCATCCGCATGCAGCAGGAGCCGAATGTTTAAGCCATTTGATTTTCACAGCTTCTTAGTTGACACAAAGCAGAAAAAAATACTTAATAAAATAATGAAGAGAACTATTTTTTTTTTATAGTGATTTTAACATTTGGAATGCATTACATCGCTATGTGGAATTTCATTACACCATTTAATCCTTTTATCCTTGATTACTTCCCGTATTTATAGACTGGCCCACCTGCCTCACATGCATATATTAATCAAATCTTTGCTGATTGATACACAGCAGAAACAACATCCCGCAGTGCGTCTGTAAAAGATAAAATACCTTCTGAACTGTTCTGAGGAAACTTGATGGGTATTTTAGTCACATTATGTAAATGTGCTGTTTGCTTATGTAAGTCTATGTTTCTTCTTCGCAGCTGCATTTTGACATCTTTCTGTATGATATTAAAAATATATATTTGTGTATATCTGTGTATATATAATATAATATATTTCACCGTGTGTTTATGCAATGGTAGCTGGATTTAAGTTTTGAAATCCTCATGCCAGTTGTGTTGGTTTAGTTGCTTTGAGTTGTTCACCTTCTTGCTGGGCTTTAAAGAGAATGATGTTACCAATGTCCCTGTATCCCTTACGTACATCCAGATATTGTTTTTGTGTAATGGAAAAAAGCCCATCTGTGCCGGCCAAATATTTTGATGTGCTGAAGACGGCCCGTTTGGGTTGAGATCCCTCCTCTTTGTCGGGAATTAGCAGGCGGCTGCGGTCCCTGTTGGTTTTCTGCTTATCGTACCGGGTAACGCGTCTAATCGGTGCAGATCAGCTAGCATCTAAACAAACCCTCATCATCCATCTTTGGCTTTTAGTGATTAAGGAGCCTCCATCCCTGCAGTGGAGTCATCGCAGGATGATCCTCACTCCCCTGCTTTGCCCCTGGGGGGCACCACACGGTGCAGTCAATAAGAGCCTCGCTCTGAGCACTCTGCGTCTCACATTAATAACGGCCCTCACTGCCTGATTATTGAATCCCCGAGTTGGCAGGTAGCGCTCGGGGGCCCCGGCGTTCTGTGTGCCGCCATTTCGTCTGCCGCTCGCATAAACAGCTCCAGCCCTAATTAATAAGCACGCGAGTGTGATGCATTTCATTACCCCAAACCGCACATTATGAACCGTTTAATTGGGGCCACGGTGTGGGCAAACATGCTTCCCCAGCACTTTCCTTAGCGCTGATCTCCATAATTCATTCTGTGGTTTTCGATTTCATCCGCCGACACTGTTGTTTACGCCTGTGACGCTTGCGAGTGTTTGTCCACTGTGTGGATGATTAAGCGGCCGGCGAGGAACCCCCCCCCGGAGTACTGTTAGTGCGTATAAGACCAGAGAGGGTCATGTGGAATAAGGTCACAGCGTGAGCTGCCTGTCTGACATCTGTCCTGCGGGGGCAGTATAGGCTGTAATTGTTTTAAGAAAGTCTTTACAGGCAACGATACCTGTGAAGCAGGTTGGACAAGGTGCCAAACACCATGTCACTATTTTAAACCTCCTCCTGATTATCGAGCGATAATTAGGATTATTCCATTTACAAAAGGACACTCCCCTTTTTACAGGCCCCTCCCCCTTCTGCCTCCCCCCAGTCCCCCTCCCCCTTATTTTGGGAGTGAATTTTTCATGAAAATCATTCATGCGCTTGGTGATGTCTTAAATAGTTCAAGCTTTGAAGAGTGACAATTATAAACTTTTTCCAAATCTGGGACAATTTTTTTCAATGATGACAATAAATAAGCATCCTACTTATAAGATTTATTTGATCCCTTAATACCCTTTTGGGGGCATGGTAATTAATAATTAATAAATTTGGCCTAATTGGATGCAATTCTAATGGACCATTGAAGAACACTGACCAAGTTAACTTTGTTCATCCTTAAACGTCTTCATTCCATTCCAATAAGATGCAATACACATGCCCTTTAAGTCTCAGGAAAAAAAAATGTTTAAAATGCTTTGTTGGGTTTCTCCTGTGACATTGATCGCATTGCCTTGCTTTTGGTACCTTTTGGGGAATCACTGACATTTACTTGAAACTGTGCCGACTGGCTGCTGCAGGTTTGGGTGTCCCTGCTGCATTACTCAATTAAGATGCAATTTAGATCATGCTCCCTGCAGGGCTGCAAAGTAGCCGAAACAATGGGATTAGGAAACTGTACCGGAAGACTGTAGAAATGACTTTGAAATTCACAATAATAACAGGCCATGATGCCAGGACATCACACAGCGTTTTTTAGCTGTAATCAGACTCTACTGTATGCTTGCATTTGTGTAATTCTGATAGTGGACCTCATGAAATCTGAAGTAACAAACAAAAAGAACACTGTTTAGCTATCTGTACTGCAAGGGTTTAGACACTAACATACCAGGTGAACGAATCTGGGCTCCCGTGAAACAGGAAATGTGAATTGTTCAGGTACATGCATGTCTCCATTGAATCTATTTAGCAGACAGTTTTATCCAAATTGACACATGACTCAGAAAGCAGGGTCAGCCAGTCCATTTGGAGGTTAAAAGGTCTTGTTCAGGGGCCCAACAGTGACATTGCTCTGCTAACTCTGGGATTTGAACCAGTGACCTTCCGATCACAGACAGTGCCCTAACCCACTGAATGGCATGCACTTCAAACTACAGATATGCAGGTGTGCTATTACAGTGTTGGGGGGGGGGGGCTGGCTATCGTTCCACGTGATTACGGGGATGAGTAATGGTGGAGCAGCAGATAATGCCGTTCAAAGTAGCTTGTGGGCTGTCCCCTGACCCCACGGTACTTCTCCTGCTCACCTACCTCCCCAACCTGCCTTGGTGGTCCGACACTTACAGGGACGGTTCCCCCCCGTGTATGAGAACCTGCAAGCGTCCGCTCCTAAGTATTCGCTTTTGCTCAGCTGAATTTGGACGTTTTTTTCCTGTGTGATGCAGGTCGGCGTGGCCTAGCTACCACTTTTAGCCTGTCCGGGTCCTACAAATAAGTCCAGGATATTTCCGGTTGCCTGGACTCCTCCCCTATGCCTTGCAGTGTCCCCATCCTCATCCTTCAACCTCACTGTGTCCCCGTCCCTCTGCCTTGCCCTGTGTCTCTGTCCCTGTCCCTATGTACTACTGTATTCTCATCCCTGTGCCTTGCTGTGTCCTTCTGCCTTGATTTGTCCCCCTCCCTCTGCCTTGACTTATCCCTGTCCCTCTGCCTCACCGTGTCCTCATCCCTCTGCCATCAGTCCATCAGTCTTGCCATGGCTCTGTACTTGGCTGTGTCCCTGTGCCCCGCTGTGTTCCTATGCCTTGCCACTTCCCTGTGCCTCATGTGTCCCTCTGCCTTGCCCTGTCCCCATTTCTCTGCCTCGCCCAGTCCCCATCCCTGTGCCTCACCATGTTTCTCTGCCTCGCCCTGTCCCCATCCCTGTGCAGGAGAGGTAACTAATAAGACCATCTGCTCAGACTTCCAATAATTCAGTACAAATATCTAGACACATAAGCAGGGATGAACATAACTGGTACGCAAGTACGCATTCACCTTTAAAAACAATACGTGCGACAATCGATTGTGGTAACAGTGTAAATGCGTACTAATTTTATGTACATTTGCGCTGTTGTGAAAACAAAATATAATGCATTTAATCTTTATATGCTAACTCTACTTCGTTTGCAGTATACAGGTTAAAATGTGAGGTATTTTCTTCTCATAACAGCACAAATGCAAATAAAATAAGTACACATTTGCACTTTTACAAACAATCGATTGTCGCACATATCATTTTTAAAGGTGAATGCGTACTTGTGTACCAGTTATGTCCATCCCTGCATATAAGTATTATGAAATATAAAATAGCCTGAATATAATGGCACCAATGCAACTGATGAGCAGCTACAGTAAAAAGTATAAAGTGCATGTGACTATGTAGAGCAACTCTACTGTATCTGGGGTTGACATCTTTCAGCTTTCAGGTGTGCTTGCAACATTGCCCAAAAGGGTTTTATTTATTTATTTTTTTAAAAAAAGAACTATTGCTGTAGTCTTCTGATTGATCAGCATGATTTAATGCTGAAATGAGATCACTTGGTCCAGAAATGGAGCAACGAAACAAAATACATGTGATGCTTAGGTCTGACACTGTAGCACCGTTCTTTTGGGAATTGGCAAGGTCAAAGTAGCAGTTTACCACATTTTTATCACTCAAAATGTGTACCCCCTACCCCCAGCCAAACCGGCTGCTTCAGCAGCTCCTAAATATCAAATGGCTTCATTTACTGTTTAGTGTAGTGACTGTTTGTGGCCAATAGGGGGTCCCAAACCTTGGGGGCCCCAAGTAAATGCATGGTTTGAGTGATGAAGAGCACCAGAGCTATTTGAACATCTTAAAAATAAAGAGAGGACGGTTTGTACTTAGTGTAATGCCGACTTATGCATTGCAGAATATTCCCGGAGGGGTTGCAGTGACCTTTAAACTTTATGTTAACGTGGCTGTTTTATGAACAGAAAGGGGATGTTGGCCCCGTGTCTGCAGCTCAGCTATTAAATGCGGCGCAAGTCGTACAGGTGAGACCTGCAGTTCGGCAGCCGGACAAGGTCATTCTCGCGGTCCTTTTTACCCATGTCATCTGTCAAATTTAAGAAGGTGATAAGTGAGACTTTATTAACCCGGAATCACGAGACCCAGGCCCAATTAAAGGCAGCGCCATTGGCGTGGTTATAACCTATCGGGCTCATGTTGCCTGGACCTCATCAGACAGCTGACAGGAACATTAAGGAGAGCCTGATGTATGTGAAATAAATTAGGCCTTTTTTTAACGCTTTTGACATTGAGCTGATGAGGGGAAAAGTGAAATCTCTGTGCGTATAAAATGGAATGAGTACTGACTCATGGCAGCGCTCTTGGCTTTGGAGATGGGGCTACCCACACGTTCTGCATCATTTTAGATCTTTTCTGCCTTATTTTATTTTTCTGAGTGACTGTGAGGGTGAGGATACCTTAAAGTCTGCAGCATCAATCGCGGCCACAACTCTATTTTTATTTCTGGAAAAAATATATCTATATATATATTTGTATTATTGCTACATATTTGAACAGAATGGTCTTGTTTGGCTAAAGCTAGTACATCTGAAATGTAGGAGCATTGACCATTGAATGACAAGGTTTCATTCTTGATAAGATCCTAATTAAAGTGATGAAAAATGTATACTGCTGCTCCGGTTGTGTCCGTGCGGACTGATCTCCCATCCGCACTCATAGGTTTTTTTTCTAGGAATTTTAGATGTTCACCAGCACTTCAAAGACGTGGCATCCAGGTGAGCGAGCCCCCCTCTGAGATTCTGTGCACGTGTGTCTGTGCCGGTCTGAGCTTTACCCCTGTTTTATATCATGCCTGGGTCACTGCAGCCCTAATTACATAAGCAGTGATCGGAATGGGAGAGAGAAATCATGCCAAAAAAGAAAAGATCATTTATTTGTGGCCACTTAGTGGCTGGGATGTACTCCAGTGTGGACTTTGCCAGAGAGTCAGTGAGAAATCTGGGATCTGCATTGGCCATCAGCTGATGATAGAAAACGCTTCTCGCATGTCGTTTTAGAATGCGTGTTTTTACTTCTAGGTTTTATTGTCGCATGTGTTTGTATTCCTCAGTTGCAGGGGAGGGGACAGGTGCATGGAGGGACAATAGGACAGACAGCCAGCAAACTGATAGCAGTGCAACACGGGACAGATAGTAGCATTCACATCATGCATCATGATGTCACGTACATTATCATTGGACATGGCTGTACTGTTACTGAAGTGAACTGCCCATCAATGTCTGGTGGTGCATACAGCTCAATACTGTATACCGTCACATGTGACCTGTGTTTAGGTAGGGCGTTTTCCCTCTCTCATCCTGGTGTCCATTGGGTCAAGTGTCTTTTGTCTTCAACACCATGCGTGACTAAAAGATACAGTATGTAATCATGTGGCTGATAAAGCGCAGTAACGGCAGTGTGAAGTACAGATGCCGCAGATGAGACTGTGAGAATGTGGATGACTCGGGAAAGAAGCTGTTCTTGAATCTGGTGGTCAGATGCGGTAAAATCTCCTACTAGACTGCAGGGGGGTGAAGAGTTTGTGACTGGGCTGGCTAGGGACCTGAATTATAGACCAAAGCTTGTTACGGCAGCGGTTAAGGTACAGCTGGTCCGTGAAGGGTAGTTCAGTCAACTTATTTCATCCTAGGCAGCAGTAGTCACTGGCTGTGGCAGTGCAAGCCAAACCAAATGTACCTGATATACACTGCATTGCTGTAAATGGGAATTTCTGGTATATGCCAGCATATCTATAGTATTGTGCTTGGGGTAAGCAAAGGAGTAGCTCTGGAACACTAGGACCAGTGTGAGAAATATGGGGGGTTCAGTGGGGTCTGACACCCCCGATTAACCCATAAGACCCTCTGAAATCCTCAAAAGAGAACATTTAGATCGGTATTGCGCAACAATAGGGAGATAGGGAGTGGTATTTTGCACACTGACTAGGACCCTTTCACTGTCTTTAGCAATGCCTGTAGTGCACAGGGTGTTGGAAATCTTTCAAAGAGGAACTTTTAATTTACCAAAACATATGATGTGCCTGTTTTAGAAATAGACTTTGCAGCAGTAGATCAGGCAGGCGTATAAATTATTTTGGGTTGAAATCCTTGAATGTATAAAGAAATCCAGTGGTGCATACAGTTTGAAAAAAGTGCCTACTTGTTGCAGTGAAAATCTCCCAAGTGGTGGCAACACACGTATGCAGTGGGGGATTATAAGCTATGGCTCTACATATGGCTCTTCTGTGTGACCAATATTCCAGAAATCTTCTTTGGCACCCCCCCCCCCCCCCCCCGGCGAATGTACTGCTGCGAGGAGAATATCATCTTTCAGGTATCACCAGCACATCTAAAGAAAGCACATTTGCATCTTGCAAGGCAAAATCTATTTTTCTCCTTCATTTAGCCAGCGGCGCCCAGCGAGGACCTGCAGGGAGACAGCTGGATAATGAAATTGAAGGTCCTTCTGTAATGGTTTCTGTTGTTTGTCGGACAACTATGAATTATAGATCGGATTTGACATATATCATTACTATCTGTTTTCACGGGGTTTGGGGTGAACGATGGGGATGGGTTGGGATTGGCGTGGGGGGTCGTGATAGTGCTGTAACATAAAAATAAATAAACAACAGGGAATCATGGGAAAATCCGTCATGTTGTTGCTCTTGGGGCAGAGTATTACTCCATCCAACTTGGAAGGGGACATGCAGTCAGATTTCTCCATATTGACAAATTTCAGTTTATTGCTGTTTGCCATACATTGAAAAATGAACCATACAGTCATAATAGCATAGCAGTGACTGCTGATTGATTGATTCAATGTTCGCCACACCGAGGTGATGTTGAATTCATGTGCAGGTCCTGGGGGTGTCTTATTGTGATGCGATGCTTTTGTTATAAGTGACTGTTCCCAAATTGTGTAAAGGTGCATTTGCATATATAAAATGCCTTTTTATGTTTCGTTAACACACGCACAGCAAAGCATATAGTGCTGAAAGCCAAACAAATATATAGCCCCTTTTTCTAATGCTCTCCCAGGTTTATGGTGGTTTTCTTGGCTGCCTTTTTATATTACTTACATCAGTACAATGGGCCACAAGCAGTCAGCCTGTGCAAACTTAAGCAAAAATACATTTGGGAATTAGGAGATTGAACAGAGGCCATATAACGGACTGGTTCCTTTCTCCAAGCATATCTGACCTGGTTTAAGTAATTTAATGCACTGAATACCGGTATTCATCAACTTGTGTCCACGTAAGTGACGCGAGTCAATTTGGGCATATTTACAGGTATTTACAGGAGAGAGGCAAGACATTAAGGGCAATACTGTAATATGCATGCAGTACTTTATAGTGAATAATAATGTTAATATAAAATCACACTTTATAATAAAAAGATTGCAGTTCAATTTTACGTAAAATAATGCACGAATTGCGTTACAAAATCAAAAGATACGTGTGATGGCAAACAGTGGGAGTTGACCAAGAAGATGGTGCTTAAGATTTTGGCGAAATATCATACAGCAAGTTTCTTTGTATGTAACAAAATAGCCCAGTACAGATACTCTATGTGTGTCATCTCTGCTTATTGTAGCTGTGCATCACATATACATTACTGTATGCATAATGTATTACAAACTATAGATGGTGGGCCATTATACGACAATTCTCCTACATCTGTTACACTAAGCAATACACCTGCTAAAGTCCGACGTGTGCTTTTAGGCATCTGTTGATCAGTATATTATTTATTATGGAGCTCAGCCATAAATGTGATTGGACGTTACTCAATAGGGTGGAAGTAGACAGATTCCTGTAAATGGTGTTAATAAAAATTCAAGAAATGTATTAAATGAGTAAAAATTAAGTGGTTGTAAACATTTACACATAGCCACAGACTCAGTTTTCAAGTAGCTTCAGGATTTACACATCGTCTCGTGTTTGCAGTTTGATCAATAAATATCGAAATGCCTGTTTATCTTTTCCCTCCCTCCCTCCCCCTGTTTTTTGTGTCCCCTCCCTGGCTGCGGGTGGCTGCTTTGCTGGTGTAGGAGAGTAATTTTTACGTTCCTTCCATCGTCTGGACCGCAGTTAATTCCTGTGTCTTTTTTTAATTGGGAGACTTAAGACTGTAGGCCTATGAGGTGCCAGTGTCCCTTCATGCCACCATCATATTTCCGAGTCGCAATTTATGTAAACAGAATGGCTTTGAAATGAAAGCCTCCATTAAGAAACCTGGTGTTCGAAAGAAAGTGCAATTGTATAGATCAGTGTTTCTCTATGATTTTAGGGTATTTAATCTATAAGTGACATATTTTAGTCATTGCATGCTGGACATGGTGATGTCATGAAAATCATTCCAGGTGCTTCTTTAATAAGAATGTGTAAATTTAAAATCAAGGTGTATATCACCCTATGAAGGTGCAGTGATGAATTGAGAAAAATCATTTATAATCAAGCTGTAAAACCAAGGACTTAATTGTGCTTGTTGGATGCCTCCTGCTTGTTTAAAAATGGCTTAAATGAAGCTGAGAGAAACTTACTGCCAGTGTTTACTTTGTGGCATTTCATCAAACAATACAGTGAATTCTCGAGTTTGTCGCTGTGGGGGAGAAGGGGGGCAATACTCGATGGTTTGAGTACATGGCACATGCCTTATTGCCAAATGGATTTGAAGTGATTAAAAAAATCCTTCCTCTGGGGAGCCAGGGTCAAAGGTTAGGTCAGGTGGGCTGTCCTTTTGCACCAGGACTCGCTGCAGCTGGGCTCCCCTAATCTGGGGCTTATCTCAAAGTGCAGACTTTTCATATCCTTTGAGGAAATAACCAGGGAGTTTCTTATGTACCACCGTGGGTAAAGTGAGAGAAGCGTTGCCTCAGCTGCAGAAGGTCAGCAGAAGGCTGAGATACCACACCTGTATCCATAGCACAGCGGGGGCCCCGCAGGACCCAAACAGCATACTGCTAAAGCAGCATAACCCTCAAAGTTTTCAAAATGTCAGACTTTAATTGAAGTCATACTGTAATTACAGTGTATGCCACCACTCAATCCCCACACATCTGTGTGGGGCTCCACACTGGGGGGGCCTCGAGGTGACATTTTGAGTGGGACTCCAGAAACAACAAACCCGCCCCTACTTTCCACCACCTGCAATTACAAATAAAAATATCCTGATAATTACATAATGTCTGCTTCAGTACATAAGTAATCCGTTCCATAGTCTTATGCAAGTCAAGTTTTACTTCAGTCCAATTGACCTCACCCCCCATTCTACAGTGATCCCTCGCCTATCGCAGAAGTTGCATTCCAGACCCATCAGCGATAGGTGAAAATCCGCGATATAGAAAAGACCGTATAAATTCTTTTCTTTTATAGTTTAAGTGGTAAAATACCCCTCCCACATACCTTAAACGCATGTAAACGTATAAAAACACACTTTGCAAACACATATGATATGTGGATCATATGGATATCAGGACCGTACGGACTGGCTGACACAGAGCCATAATGGAATTCGGTGAAATCTCCAGGCCTGTGGCAGCTTCCAAGCTTCAGGCTTGGTGAGCTGATCAAAAGGCAGCTGTCAGGGCTGGGATGAAGTCGTTCACCGTCCCTTACAGGTCATGCCAGTGGGCTACATAATAGTTACTGCATTGCCAGACGTCACTGGCAATCATTTGTTTTATGTTTCCTTTGAGCCTTCCCTGCACTTTAATTTCAGAAGGGAACCTGAAGCTGTTTTACATGCCTTTCCTCATTTTTCATACCATAAAAATTTTATGCTAACAATAGCCATTTGCTATGCCCTGCGCTTCCTCAGCCCTGCAGCATGTTTTTGTCTATCGCAATTTCTTTGTATCGTGCACCATTCCCAGTACAGGTAGCTCTTGACTTGCGTAAAACGGACTTGTGTAAATCCAAGCACATACAAAAAAAAAATCCAAGATACATGGTGTTTAGTGAAGCACTAATGCAAAAAGGCGGCATACACTGGTACGTAAATTTTCACTTTATCTTTTAGTTTAGTTTATATTCTTTAGTACATATTACTAGTATTTTTGGCTTATGTGTTTTTAGCTGTAAGGTGTCATGAACGGTATGGCAAGGTATATCAGACTTGTGTAAAATGTGACTTGCAAGAGTGTTTGTGGAGTGGATTACTTACTGCCAGTACCTGAGAGTCCTTGGACAATATTCTGATTCCAGTGGATCGGTTAATTAATTTCACCCATAAAAGTTTCAGGATGCTGTTATAATAATACACAGGCTGAAAATTCAGCTTCCGACAACTGGAATGTTTTTTCAGTCTGGTTTGTTTGTGGCTGTGAGATGAGGAAATATCCATAGGTTTTGTGCATAACAGTTTTATTTTCCATTTCAAATGAATTGAAATCCCCTGAAGTGTAAATTTTCCAGAGGAAAAAGTGCCAGTTCTCTTTGTGAGATGCTCATTATGTGATTTGTCTTGCATCATCCAGTTAAGATCAAAAAACATCGTCTTCCCGAAACAAAGGACACATTATCCAGGATTTCGAAATGATCACTGAACCATTATACTCAAACCTGTTTTAGTGAGATAATCTGTAACTTGATTTTACTTGGTTTTAATTTCCTGACAACACAGTCTGATATTATCTCACATCCAGGCTGTGTGGGATTAGTGGTCTGTAATGTATTTTGAAAATGTTTTTTAAGAACAGAATTAAAAATTAAAACTAATTTGAAACTCTGACTCGCGGTGTTAATGAAGGACTTTGCCATATGCAGTGTAATTACCAGCTGCTTTTGAACCCCCCCACGGCTGTTTTTCTGGGGGAAAAATGAGCATCAGTGTCTCTAGAGAGCGTCAGTCTGATTTAACACAGCCTACGAAATCAGACTTTGCATAAGGGCTTCCAGCACCGGAAAGGGGGAAGGTGCTATTCAAAGCAAAGCAAGATAGAGGTTGGGATTCAGCTCATGTTATGGCTGCAGTTTCATTAAATTGTTTTTACATTTATTTTTATTTATTTAGCAGACACTTTTATCCAAAGCAGTGTACTTTTTTGAGAAAGCAGGGCAAGACAGACCCTGGAGCAATTAGGGGTTAAGGGCCTTGCTCAAGGGCCCACAGGTGACATCTCTCTGCCAAACCTGGGATTTGAACTAACAACCTTCCGACCCCAGGTACAGTAACCTAACCCACCGAGGCACTCAGCGTGCCAATGGTCTTTCTGCACCAAAAATACTTATATATGTGCTTATAATGTCATCAAAGCAAATGAACTTTTCTGAATCTGGACACAAACATAGTGTTTAGGAGAAAGTGCCGTTGTATATGCCAGTGTGTGTCTCTGGTTTTCCGGTATTTAAATCATTACTGAGGTACATTTATCATTTTATGCTGGACATGGTGATGTCATGAAATTCATTCTAGATGCTTCTTTAATAGGAAAGTGTAAATTGTCGCATGTGACTTCATAATGCATCATTCTGATGCATTTTACCCCATGAATGTGAAGTAATGAAATGGGAAAAATCAGCTTTTTAATCAAACTCTAAAAGCAAGAACTTAATTGTGTTGGTTGGATGCCTCCTATTTGTTTAAAAATGGCTTGAATGAAGGCGGGATGAACTTATTGTAATTGCCAGTGTTTACTTGATGGTGTTTCATCAAACATAGCAGATTCTCGAGTCTGTCGCCCAGATTACGGGGGGGGCGTAATCGATGGGTCGGGGCATGGTACGTATTGTATTGTCATACATCGATAGGGCCACTGGCTGATGCAGAAAATAACTCCTGTGAGGTAAGTATTTGTCGGGTTTGTGAGTTTGCAAGTAAATCTGTAAATGTACTTTTTAAAGTGGATTCATGTTCACATGCTCTCAGTTCAGAATGGTAAATTTGACCATGCTTTGTGTTCATCAGACTGTGTGCAATTTTCCATATCAAAACCGCATTTGCTCATTTTCGCTTGGAAAATCATCTTAATGGAGGCTTTATATTGTGCCTTCCCAAGGTTTTTGGGGCTTATTGCCAGCAATAAGAGAACAGCACAAGCCTCAAAGTGGCCATCCATCCATAAATGTAATGGACAGTTCATTTTAAAAAAGTTTATTTTCCGTCTAGGTTAAATAAATGAACTTAAAAGTTTTTATTATTATTATTTATATAGCGCCTTTCTCACACTCAAGGATGCCTTACAGTGCAAACAATGATACAGAAAACAATGCATATGCAGTAGCAACAATAACAACAGAACAACAACAGGAGTGTTGCGTTGTAGCAGTTCACACTTGTGTGATTTACTGTATTTGCAGATCGAGTACCGTTTGGTTGGTGTTTATTTTTACAGATGGTTGTCGAATTCATCTGGTAACCTTGACAAGCCTAAAACTCAGTATCCCTACAGGGGGGAGA
>JAODLD010000113.1:31410474-31440173 GCA_026781065.1 Mormyrops boulengeri
CCACCCCCCCCCCCCCCAACCACCCCCCCCCCACCCCCCCCCCCCCCCCCCCGGGCGCCCCCACCCCCCCCGCCGCCCCGGGCGCGTTACGCAAGCATGCATTTATTTGTATTGATAAATATTTATGATTTCCTTGGTTCTACTTGTTTTTCTTCTGCTAATGGCCAGAGTTGTTTTTGTTGTTGTTTACGCAAAGGTTAAATGAGGAATACATGCAAAACATCACATCTCGGATGTTTTTGTTGCGGCACTTGTGATGGCAGAATGTAGCCAACAGAGTGTCCTCATTATTCTGTTTCATAAACTCATAAACAACGATGTTTTCAGCGTTGAATATTTCGGGGATTGGGGATGAGCAGCCACTCAAACTTCAAACGCATGCGGCTGTAATTTGCGAATATGGCATCTTTAATAATTTGATAAACCCACACGCATTATGTATTTCTTCAGACAGTACAGAGGAGATGCATTACTGTACGTTAAGTCACTTTTTTGTTTTCTCAATGTGCCATTGTCATGTTGTTCCTTTGAAGAGGGAGGTGCATCAGACCTTAACGGAGTGAGCGGGTGAGTGTAAATGAGAAAGGGGTGTTGGAGTTTTTATGACTGGTGTCTGTATTCGCACGCAGGGGGTGGCATTGGGTGACTTCCATTTTTCACCTCTTGGATGGTTTCTTAGTTCAGTTAAATAATTTCTTAGAAACAGTGGGTAACAGAAAGTAAGTAATACACACAGAACGTACCCAAGTCTTCAGGTATTTAAATGACAATGCATTTCCCTAAGTCTGTATAGGCTAGAATAGGCTGTATACTGGCCAGTGGGTGTTTCACTCAGCTATTATTTTTGCCCATAATCCCTTGCAGAATTGCATGTGCTCCTGGGATCAGTTTGTGAACCCTTGCTGGTTTTGTAGGTTGACCTATAAAGCTTTTTTCCACAGAAAATATTCAGTGATTAGACTGTATGTCAGTGCCTTACGTTTACGTTAATTTTTATTTAGCCGATGCTTTTGTCCAAAGCAATGTACAAGTGAAGCAAATAACATATTGCAAACACCTGCTGTCAGAGTCGACTAGGCATAAGTGCAGTGAGTCTGAGCTTCCAGTGAATGCTCAGGTACAATGTGAGCAGTGTAGGAGCAAGAGCTTTGCAGCATCTTCCAAATAAAGCAAGAACCTAGTAAGATAATTATTCAGATCAGCTGGAAGTGCTATATTAAGAGCAGTCAGAGAGAATGGAGTGGTGTAGGATAGCAGAGGGATTCCTGGAGCAGGACTGGGCATAATCCACATTAGTAACTAGCTGTGAGAGATTGGGAGTCCCGGTTCAGTCTAAAACACACTGGAGATCCAGTGAATCCTGCTGAGAGCCTGCGAAATGGAGGCCATGCTGATAATGTTGCCACAAGGGCCCCTGAGCCTATGATCGGAAAGTTGCTAGTCCAAATCTCATGTTTGTCAGAGTATCCATGTCCCCGGTGGGCCCTTGAGCAAGGCCCTTAACCCTGAGAAATCCTCCAGTTGCGCCAAATAAATAGCCTGACCCTGCTCTCAGACCCCGTGTCAAAACGAAAGAATTCCAGTGCATATGACCTCATATTTGTGCAAAGAGCAAATAAAGCATCATTTTATTTCCTAAGTGCAGTGAGAGTATCTACAGGTGTGCCGTTCTGTGTTTGAATATACAGCTGCTACTTTATCGTCTCTCATTGTCAGAGAGAAGATATGGCCCAGCGCCGCTTCCGACCGTTTCTGCCGATTCCCTTGCACCAGCAACTTCGATGCACAAAGACCTTGTTCACTGGCACTTTTTAATATTGTACATTTATCATGCTGTGACATTGTAGCTGATAGCACAGTGTAATAAAGGCCATTATGGAGCGGTGGCAAAGGAAGTCAGATTCCACGCAGGCAGCATGTACCGGCCGTGTTGCTGTAGCTGCTGAATCGCATTATGAACGCATTATTAATTCCCTCTTGCAAAAACAAAGCGTCTTCCTTACATACTGTATAATTATTTTCACATCCCCTTCCCTTTTACAAATAACAAGCGCCTCATTACAGCAATGATAACATTTCATATGCATGTACCGGCATCATCGCTATAAGTACTGAAAAATGACTGTAAAACAAGATCAATGTGAATAATTTATCTGAATTGTCATTGTTTTTTTGTACACTGTAATAACAGTGACATGGACTTCAAGGTGATGTAGCTAAAATGGAAGGACCAGGCTAACATAATCCATTAACTTTTTGCAAAGATTTTGCTTTGAAATGCTGAAATATAAATTCCTTAGTATATGAAAATGTGGATTTTTTGGGGGATGTTATTACTTTTGCTACTGTGTGGAATACATCAAAATAGAGCTTAAAAGTATTTAAAGTCTGTGTTGCAGCTATTAATGTTTTTTTAAATGCCTGCTTTATTAGTAGTTCAGATCCTGGGTATGTTTGTTTTGCCTTGAAAGTTCTGTCACACTTGAGTTTAAGAAATAGTGCAAAAAATTCCTATACCGTTATTAATATTTTAATGGGAGTGGAGACCGAGGGGAGGACTACTGCTTATCTAGCTAATGTGACACAACGTAGCCTAACATACATTGCACATTACACAATGAACAGGCATACAATGTAACTACTATGCCAGTTGGAGAAAAGCCTTAGGTAAAAGTGTAATAAGATGGATTACCTTCTGATTCTTTGATATAAATGACTGTGATGTAAAGATTGAAATAAGACTTATTATTCTTAAAGGAATGACCAGATCTTAGGTGATGACTTCCTTGGCTCTTGTGACCTACAAAACAATGAATATTTCTGCCGCATCATTTAAATCTTCCACCCACCACAAAACGAGAGAGACTGTTGTATGCTGTATTTACTTCCTAGTAAACGTCAGTTCTAATTCCATTCTAAATCTGCACCTCAACTCTCCCGCTTTCACCAAAACTCTTAGTCTGAAGCTCTACAGGGCCCAGGGCCAATATTCATGGTGGAATGCCAAACATCGAGTTCATTGTTGCCAGCAGCAACAATAATTTATTAGTATGTTGTAAGGACTCCTTTTGCGGCCAATACTGCATCAGTTTGTCTTGGGAATGACAGATACAAGTCCTGCACAGTGAACCAAAGGTTTGGCTACAACAGCGTGACCATGAATATTGGTCCTGTGGAGCTCCCGATGAAGAGTTTTGGTGAAAACAGGATAGTCAAGGTGCACATTTAATTCTCCAGTGAGTTGGGCAGCTGTGTTTTTATGTTTTTTGGATTCAGTCAGGGTTAGTGCTCAGTCATCCACCTATATTAGCACTTGTTTTCACTAACCAAAAGAAATCCGAAGACATTTTTTGCTTTTACGAAAAAGGGCGATAGCTAAATTAGTGTGTAACATTTGTTTATCAGTAAACCAGTTACAGATATATAGTCATGCATAGTATAATGATGTTTCAGTCAATGACGGACTGCATATACAATGGTGGTCCCATAAGATTACACAGGTGTTAAAAAATTCCTATTGCCTAGTGATGTTATGGCACAACCTACTGCCAGTCATATAAAAGTATAGTACATACAATTATGTGCAGTACATATTGCTTGATAACTACGTTACTGGTCTCTGTATGTACTATACTATACTTTTTATCATCATATAGGCTATACCATATAGCCTAGGTGTGTAGTAGGTTAAGCCATCTAGGTTTGTGTAAGTACACCCTATGATGGTTTCACAACAGCGAAACCGCCTAACGACGCATTTCTCAGAATATTTGCCTGTCCTTAAGCGACGCATGACCGCATTGATTCTGGTAAGTGAAACTACACAGTACATACATTATTTCTACTTTATATAGGCTGTGTGTTTATCGTATCATTCCTGCTTTTACTGTATGTTAGTGTTATTTTATGTTTTATGTGTTAGTATGATTTGGTGGGTTATTTTTTTCTGTCTAGGAGAGCTCAGTTTTTTTCCCTCTATAAATTAATGATAATCACTTCTTTGTTTTATGCTAATTTGGCTTACGAAAGGTTTTGCAGGAACTCTGTACTTTCGTAAAATGGGGGGGCATCTCTACATTCACACACATTATGGGTGGATGCATGCATGCATGTAAGACATACTGTGCAATCAACCAGTATAAAATGTATTGCTGCTTCAGAGATTTGTGACCCGTGCCTGCATGATTTTATACATTGTGCTGCTGATATATGATTGGCTGATTTAAATATTCGCTTCAATAAGCGGTTGACAAGGAGTACCTAATACAGTTGCCTGTGTGTGTGTGTGTGTGTGTGTGTGTGTGTGTGTGTGTGTGTGTGTGTGTGTGTGTGTGTGTGTGTGTGTGTGTGTAGATGTTACAATAATTCAGACAGCATTCAGTAGTAGATCGGCTTCAGATGCCTGATCTTTTGGGGGAAAACACCATTTGTTGTGTATCAGGTTTAATGAGAAATATGGCAAAATGTAAATTTTCTCTTTTTTTGCCAGATGTCATAAAAAGCTCTTAGGAAATGTTTCACACTTGACGACACTTCTGGTTAATCAGAGTTTTCTTCCGCTGTCTGAAGTGTTTTTCCCCCAGTTTTTATTTTTTACTTTCAGTAAAAATGACATCATATGAAACATGACACGAGACATGACAGGGTAGCAAATAGAAAACATTTTCAGAGAGTTTACTTTTAAATGAAGCTGTATAACAGCTTCCTTGTGGAATTCCAGTAAGCATGTTGTTTTGGTATACAGATTATCAGATCATCATTTTCTCAGTTAATGAATATGCCCAGAGTCACATTCCTGTATGTATCAAAGTTCTGGTGGCTGATTTGGTTTCCGTTCTTCTGTGCTGGATCTGACATGCTAAGGATCATGGGAAATCCGCACACATCCTGCCCCTACATGATGCACCTGTGGTGCTGGACTGGGATTGCCTTGTTGAAGGGGGTTCATGCCCCCTTTCTGGCTCCCCATTCATATGCAACTCTAGGTATTTTAGCTAATTTTATTATTAACATGGCAAATTTACTCCAGTGATCTTTGTCATGGCGTCACTGCTGAGGGAAGACGATGGTGGAGCCGCTAAGGGGTGGCGTTACACATTAACACATGCTGTCTGCCCTCTTGCTTTCTCTCCTTTTTGATATGGGCATTGCTAACAGTGCCACTGCATAGAGCAGGGATGGGCAATCTTATCCAGAAAGTCTGTTGTGTGTGCAAGTTTTCGCTGCAGCAGCCTGCTTAGATTACTAATTAGAGGACTGATTGGCTGAAGAGTCCTCACACCTGGGTTTGAGCAACTGACCTAAAAGTTATCCCGGAAACCTGCATACACAGCGGACCTTTGCGGATTGCCCACCCCTGGGCTATTGTGTAGCATGAATGTAAGCATAAACCAGCAAACTGGACAAAACAGAAAGGGAACAAAAGATATAACAATCATCTTGTGTTCAATTTTTTCTCTGGGAGGATGATGTCAAAACATATCTGTTTTCTCGATACATTTGTCATATGGCTTAATAATGGTAACGTATATATGTGATCACACAAAATACAAGCAACAAAGTCTGAATAGCCACTTTGGACAGAAAGATTTCATGGTGAAGATAAGTGATGAACAAATATGTCCCTTTAAATTCACTTGATTTTCCTTCAGTATTTTCCGCCATGAAATATCTGCTGACTTCAAATCATGCTGACTTCAAATTATAGCTCTATAAATGTTAAAGGAATTGATAAGCACATATACTGTATACATGTGTACACTCACTGTACATGGTACATTAATTGATGTGTACATGCTTGCTTTGGTGCCTTTCTTCCTATAAAATGAATGTGTGAATCTCAACAGCTAGATGAGTTATTATCCCATCCTGTGTGGGTATCAAGGTATCTATCAAAACTAGTAACTAACGTATTTGAACAAGGCTCAGAATCACATTCCATTCAACACTGTCACACAAGTAACAGTTGACTTAAAGGTTATCCCAAAAACCTTCAAAGACACTGGCCTATTGCAGATAAAATTGGCCACCCCTGGTATAGAGAGAACAAGTGAACAGAGAGATATTACATCATGACTGTGGAGTGATTGCATCATCACTGTTAAGAAATTACATCAGCATGGAGAGATTACATCATAACTCTGAAGGCAACACAACTTGGGCTTCCTGTACTGATTTGATGGGGATGCAGCCGGGGGACCGGCGTCCAGTAGTGTCTATCCTGCTGGCTGGATGGTGCCCAGTTTTTCCACCAAAACTAGAAGGCAGGCCCCTCACTCCATCCTGAGATTTTCTGTGGTGGCTCTGCAAAGATGAAAGGCTGAGGAAGAGCAGGCAGTTTGCAGTTTCCCTGCACTGTCAGGCTCACACAGTCTGTTTTTCTTTGATCCCAAAACAGCAGCCTCTCTGTGTACCCACCACAGAGTTTTCCTGTATGTTACAGTCTGCAGTTTGCTATGCGTATGCCAGTCCCCTCACACACCCCAGGAGCGCCAAATCAGAGCAATCATGCACTGTCCCAGGATATTAGGTCACCAACATTTGCTTATGATCCAGTGCATCGGTGTTAACGTGCAGCACATTTTCACTAGTGCTGCTGTCTTTTTAATTGCTGTTATGAATAACTCCAGCATTTTTCCTCAACAGGGCACTCCCACCTCTGTGGGATTACTTAAGTTATTACAGCAGCTAATGGGAAGGTGGTACATCATTTTCATTTACTTAGCATACACCTTTATGCAAAGCAATATACATTTTTGAGTAAGCAGGGCCTCAAGGGACTAACAGTGACATCATTCCGCCAACCCTTGGATTTGAACCAGCAACCTTCTGATCATAGGCACAGCACCCTATCCCACCGAGCCGCACACTGCCACCCCTAGTCCAGCCCATGGTGCCATGGGAGTGCGTGAATAGCTAAACCATTCTGTGTGCATACAGACGTCAGTCTCACCAGCATGGCTCATGCAAATATTTGGCAATTAACAGCATTGCCAGGCATTGTTTTCACAACAATCTGGCATAGAAAATCATTTCTGAAAATAATTTTTTACCAATTGGTGGGGGATCAGAGTTTAATCTGTTTATTTCACGATGTTTGAAATGCATGTTTTGGCATTTTCCATTTGAATAGCTAATAGGTCTACTTGAGTGCATTGATACCCTGCATATTCAGGGGAAGCACTTTACTGGAAACCAGTCTGTGGTACTGCTGCTTGCGTATTTCAGATGCATCCAGGTAGCCCAGGTGGAACAGGGTACATGTGCATGTCAGTACTTCCTTGCCTTTTACGTCCATTTTATTTCCAGCATCTTCAATTTATCTTTTTATTTAAATGTATTATAATGTTTTGCATTTATCAGTGATGTTCTATATCCGACATCCAGGAGACACTCAGTGGCGGATCGTTAATGTGAAACCTGGAAGATTCAGAGTCTGTTTTATAGATTGCTTTGAGTCCAATCCACTATGTGACGCTTCTTGCAGCACACTTTGCTGTTTATGCAGGTTCGTGTATGATTTTAAGGCAGTGGCTAGCTGTCTTTTGTTATCTTAATTTATTCCACTCAAACTGTAGTGTGATTAAATACAGAAGCTAAGTGTATGCTATTACAGTGTAGCAGATAAATCTGGGACTGGAGCTTGCCATGTTTTGGCAGCACGTTACTATTATTTAAGGGAGCAGTGAACAACGCTTGAAATTTCAGCACAGCCGGTCAACACTGAGCACCACCGCTATCGGTTTTATAACAGGAATTAAGGTGTAATTGAGTAGAAGACATTAAGAAAATCGAGTGGCAGAAGACTGAAGTCCCTGCTGCGATGCACCACTGTGAGGCTTGTGTTTACTTTTCTACTCTGAAATTACAGCCATTTCAGCTTGTTTTGCTGAATTCAGAATTATACTAATGGCAGCTTTCTGAGTGTGTTTATGCTCAATATATAATGAATGATTTAGGACAAGTCTGATATTATCGTGACAAGAGGCTAGATTTGGAAGTGGTAGTAATGGTACTGCTATTACTGTTGGGGAGGGGGGGCCAGTGTCTCAGCAGCTTAGGACAATGCACCTGTGATTGGCAGGTCACCAGGGTCAGCAGGTTGATTTCACTGAATCAGAATCTGAAAACTTTTATTACCACAGAGGAAATTGTTTGTGATTTCCAACTGCAGAGTACACAACTACTCAAAAAGGCCAAAACGAACAATATACAGTACACGTACAACATACAACAATATCTGAATAAAAATAAACAAGTATAACTTATATTGATGGTAATCAATAAATAGGTGGATGAGTTGGTAATCGTACTGAACACTGCAGGAGACGCAGATCCCCAGTGTAAAGACCTGGTGTTGAGTCGTTTTTGCCAACCTAGATTGATGTGACATTGACCTATGAAACATCTGCACCGACTCGGGGAAGTGCATCTGGGCACATCTGTCCAGGCCGGACCCCTTACCCCTCAGTGAGCCAGCGGACGCTGGTGTTCCCCCACGTACTGACCTGTCACGCCATGGAAGCATTTGGCAGGTCAGGTTACGCCACTGAATCTGCGGCTCCATTACGACAAGCGGCTTCTCTCTCGTGGTGAGTCAGGTCTGCGATGCGTGACAGGGAGCTACTGACCCTAGATGCACTGCCCTTCACAAGTCCTCGATGACGGAGGAATGCCGATAAGTCCCCATCAACCCAGAGCAGAGGCAGACGGGCGCCTTACACAGCACTATAACAATCCAGTGCAAAAATATGTAATATGTCTGCCCTCCTTTACCAATTAACTCTCTTGACCAAGTACAAGATGAATGTCGTCCTAACCCCGGAGGGTTTTATCATTTCCCCAAATGCAACATTTTTAGTGGGATGGAAACCTGCACATTTTGGTTATCTGTGAGGCAGTTGACTTTTTAAATGAAGTAGATGTTTCTCTGAAACGGCAACAGCATGCCTGTGGCTTGTAAACGACAAAGTGATTTCATACTCGCGCCAGATGAGTGTTACTCAACAGATAGCTTCAATAGCGCGTGCTGTCCGAGCTGTGATGCTTACATTCATCCTTAGTCATCTCCATGTTCAGCCAGTTGGCCCTTTTGTAGATAGATAAAGTGAGCTCTGCATTTGATCTTGATGGTTTATGGTGGGATAAAAGTCATGTTTTTTCGTCACATTAATGTTTTCTGGTCCTCGAAACACAAAGTAAATTTTATTAGAAAAGGAATTTCAGTGAAATGATTTTTGAAAATTCATTCATATTTATTTTTAAAATGCATTTATTCCTGCAGCAAAAATAAGATCAAATTGATCGAAAAGTTGCATTTTTGATATGGATGTATGTTAGCAACTACCAAGGCTTTGCATGCATCAGCGGTGTGTACCACCACTCAAACCCCTCATTTGTGTGGGGCCCCCTGTCGGCCGCAAACAGTCACTACACTGGGGAGGCCTCAAAGTGACTTTTTTTGAGTGGGGTCTCAGAAATTACAAATCCACTTATATTTGCATGCACCCAAAAATACACTCAATTTCAGTTCATTCCCGGAAAACCAAAAGGCTTGAAGGGTGTCAAAATTCGTTTTCAATATGTTTATATAAGTGTCAGTGTCCATTTATAGATGTATACGATTGTTGGCTGCTTTGCTTTTGACAGTAATCTTGTTTGAAAATGTCATCACTTCTTCGGTATGGAGTGGTTCACACACACACACAGTATGACTCCATATTTGTTATATTACTGTAGTACTTGGTATTCATCAGGCTTCAGTGAAGGTCCTCGGATGGGCAGCAGATGCTGGGCTGAGATTTTAAAGTGACATTTGCGATTGACGAGGCAGTTGACACTAATATCACACTCCATGTGGCACTTCTTAAGTACTGGCAGGGGAGAGCCATCTTCCATGGAGAGAACAAAGCAATCATCTCGCCAATCACACTGCTCTGCTCCAAGGTAACTTTGGGGAGTCCTCAGATATATCTTAGAATTTCTAGAAAAGAGCAGACATCATTGACAGCAAGCAAAGCTTCAACCTTTTTTAATGTCTCAATTGTGTGGTTTGTGAGAGTGAGTTTCCTTAACTTTTGAGGGAACATTTATGAGCTAGTGCTGGGTGGTATTCCGATTCATCCAGTATATACATTTGAATCTACAGTACATTTAGTGATACAGTAATCATGGCCCCTAAGAGAGTGAGCTATAGTGAGATAATAGCAAACCAAAGAGGAAAGTAGTGAGAGCAACTAGAACTTAACAAGGCGATTATAGCCAGACTTGAAGGTGCTGCATGTGTGTCTCACTTCGGAGTGTGGGATTGTCATTTATTTCATGTTTATCGCTTTTGTAGGTCGATTTTTCAGGCATGTATTAGTTTTATATTGATTGTTAATGCTGTTTATCATTAGGTAGGCAATAGGCAATCATTTGGGGGTCTGGAACAGATTATATTCATTCTATATCTTATGGGGAAATTGGTCTTCGACCTTGACTAAATCACAACTCGACCAGCCTTCTGGACCGAATTAAGTTTGTGTTCCAATGCACTTCTGTACAAGGTTGTAATCAATAAAACATGTCGCTGTCAAGCTGAATATGCGTTAATAACCTAATAAAACAGGTCAGCTATACTAAATGTAAACAATTTCTAATAATAACGTAATTAATAAAAAGATACATTCAAAAAAGTAAACACTTGCTACTGTGGTAAGGGGTGAACTTAAAAAAATATATACCAGGATATACCATGAAACCACCAGAAGGATCTGTGAGGTCCCCACCTACACTAGAGCATCGGACACACGGGCCAGAGGACGTCAGATTGAATAGCTGTTAGTTTGAACTCAATTAATAATGAGTTCTTAAGAGATCCTAAATAGACGTGCAGAGCTCCCCATGGGAGGTGTGTTTGGTTACTTTCCGCAATATGGTGTCTTCATGAAGAAATATTGTTTGTCTTAATGACTTTCACTAGGTGCTTGTGTGGCCTTCTGCGGGAGAGAGGAGCTCAGGTGACACTGATTAGCCAGTCACGGTGTCACTTTGTCACCATCAGAGAATCAGAATCTCTACTGACACGCGACAAAGGCTGGTGGAGAGTTTTGTTGTCACAGTTTGCTACTATCAGAGACACCATGACAATAGACAACTAACACTTAGGGCACAATGTAGACAAGGATCCGATACAAGATACAGACCAGACAGAAGTAAACGTAACCAGTGTGATAAATACAGCAGTTCTGGGCATATTCAAGTAGTGCAGTGCAGAAAGGTGACACAGGCACAACGTACAATCAATAAACATCTCTTCACGTAGTACATATCACGTGCAATGTGCAATTATAATGTGCACATTGGCTGTTAGGGGTCTGTACTGATGCAAAGGTAAACATTTAAATGGTAAAAATATTGCATTTACATCCAGTTTGTCATTGGATCATTTCATTTGGCTGAACAGGTGTTCAGCTTACCTGTATTCCATGACAAGTCTACATTGCAACATGAAAAGGTTCACCATGAATCTTATTAGTACTGGGAGGATCGTTAGTATTATCAAGAGTATTAGTCTCACTCACGTGTCACATTGAGCAAGAGCATCTGCTAAATAAATTAAGGGAATTCTAAACAATTCTGTTTCGGTTTCTTATTGTGAGAGGTAGAAGAATAGAGTCTACAAAGGAAAGCTAAGCGTTTTGTATCTAGAGTTGTTTTTGTCACTAAAGCACTTTTCCGGAGTGACACATTTTATGCGGGTTTTTGTACTGTGCTGATTCCAGTTGACAGCATCACTGTGGCTCGGTGGGCAGCACTGCCACCTCACACATGCACAGTCTGAGCATCCGAATCCCGCCTCCACTCACTGTATGCAGTTTGACTGTTCTTCCTTATTTTCTTGTGCTTTCCCCGGCATTCTAAAGCCATACGATTTGGCTAACTGGCGCCTCTAAATTCCCTGTAATGTAGCTGTGTGTCTTTGTCCTGTGATGGACTGACATCCCATCCATGGTGTCCCCTGACTTGTGTACTGCGATGCACTGGCATCCCTTCCAGGGTGTGCCCTACCCTGTGCCTTGTGATGGACTGGCATCCCATCCATGGTGTCCCCTGACTTGTGGCATGTCCTGTCTGGCATAGGTTTGAGCCCCCCCTTGCAAGCTTGTCCAGGAGAAGCATATGGAAAATGGATGAATAGATGGTATTCAAGATGTATGCTGTTCAAATCTTCGCCGGGTGGGACTTGAACCTCGAACCTTTTTACTCTAGCAGGTCTCTAACCATTATGTTTCCAACTGCTGGCTCTTTTTGCACTGGAGGTCTGGGTACAGCAAAACCTCAACACCCACACCTACTTGTGATGGAACGTGTTCACACTCTAACACGATTAAAGATTTATACAGCCTCCCATAAGTGCTTAGAAAGGTCTACCTCCCAGATAGCCCCATTGACCTTTTCGTCTCCATTAAAGGAGCATATTATTTGCTCAGATCTCTAGCTTGTAGCAGCATCTCCGTGCCTGGGAGTGGTACACAGTAATTATGTCAGAAGAGAGCTGGAGATCTTTCAGTGGGGGGAGGGGGCAGACCTCAGCGTGGAAAACAGGATTCGCTCCCCAGTTCTACGCCTTAGGGACTCCTTTGCTGAGATTTTTGTGGAATTCAATGATGTCCTAATTAGAAAAGCACATAGAAGCCCCACGAGCGTTAGTCAATATACACCATTATCTGACATCATTTTACTTTGACTCTCAGGCAGAGCTGAAACCATTTTTAAAATTTCTATTTTTACAGTAATAGCAGAACTTGAAACGCCAGAGTGTTACTATCATGTTTAGCAGTTACCATCTCAACAATAGCATATTCAAACAAAGTTACATTATTCAGACCTCCATGGGACATGCACGCTGATTCACCCAGTGTCTAATTTACTTATTTATATATATACGGGTTCTGTGTGACCAAGTTATTTTTTATCGTCTTGTTTTTATTGCTTTTCTGCACAGCTTCAACCTTCATCACCCAGTTTTCTAGGTGGTACTACAGTATTGTCTATTGTATCTAACGCCGGTATCATATGCCCCTTTAGTGTTATTTTTCAAGTCTTGTGACTGCACTGACATACCATGCCAAATTCCTCATGCACGCATATGTACTTGGCAGTGCTAAATCTGATATCCGAGATTCCACAGTGAGACACTTTATTTGCAAAAATCTTCATCCAGTCATTGATGTTTTTCAGTTCCTTGAAATTTCAACAGATTAACGCAAACATGTATCTGAAAAACGCTGCAAGAGCAGTTGCTGACTGACTTGGGTACTCTGTTCAACAAACTCTTTTTAGGCAAGTCTGGATGGACTTAAATTGGTTTTATGCAAGTTGGGAGCTGCCTAGTCATATGATCTGGAGGTTGAGATCATTGTTTAGTGCAGAACAGCTTCGATCAGGCCCCCGGTGACCCCGCAATGAAAAATGTTCTTCCTAGAGACGAGTCAGCCCATTGCAGACATGACCCCATGAAGGTCTCTGTAATCCAAGCAATTATGATCAGTGCTCTTGTCTCCAGGAACTCTTGTTTCCTCCTATTATAAATTCACTCAGATTTGATTTCCGCACCCCTGAGCTTAGAGTTTCTGAAAGCTCTGGCCAACAAAACATCTCTACAGGTCCTGCAGTGCGCGAGTCAGCGTGTCTGAAATTGGACTCGCTTGAGGGAGCCGCTTCTGGAACCTTCCCAAGGATTTGGCCAAGGCTGCTGAAATAAACGTAAATTCACATGTGCATTTTTTAGCTGCCTGCTTAATAAATAAATTAATAAATAAATCGAATGATAAATTGCATAATTTTCATTATCCGTAGATTTTTGGGTATGAGTGGATAGAGGGCATGCATTTTATTTATTCATTCCTTCATTCATGAATTTTTTAAAGCCCAGTTTTTGCGGATGGGCCAGTTAAGTTTTCGGATATCCCCATGCCACCACAATAACATGTATTATTAAGAGCAGGTGGAGCAAAGAAAAACTGTTATTTAATACACATTTATGCGAGTCTGAATGCCAGCTGCATATTCTGATATTCTGACTGAGCTTCTCAAAGTCACTGATCTTTGTTTTATCCTTTTACCTTTGAAGTATGCAGTGGCAGGATGAAGCTGGCCTCTAATGTTCAGCCCTTAAAGTGTCTCCAAAGAGGATTCCGCTTCCCTAATGCTCCTTATAAGTGGCTTTAGTGTCTTTATTGATCTGCGTGAGGACCTGAACAAAGGAGCCCCCCATATTCAGCTCAAGGCCTGCATTCTGCGTTCATATTACGCCGTGTGATGCTCTTTGGGGGCAAACCTTGCCCACAGGTGATGAACTGTTTTAGTTTTATGCTACATCCCTCCTGGTCTGCTGATGCATCTCAGATATAGAAAAGCATTTGTATCAGCAAATAGTACATATATTGTATTGTAATCATGTTTGCAATTGTATTGCTATTTAAAAATAGAAAATGCGACAATACATACAAAAGCCTTTAATTTTAATCTGCAGTGTTTAAATGCTGTGTTTGTGATTATCTCTCTGCCAGCTAAGTGCCTTCATAGCCTTTGTGTGTTTGCTGAGAGAAAAAGTGCAGCTTGTTTATTTCAGCCCCCGCATACAGCAGAGCTCACTTTCCTGGACAGAGCATAACTTTACTACACACTGCTGCCATATTCCCCATTTCAGCCATTTCTTTCAATTATCTTATATTTATGTCATATGTTTATAAATAGGTACCTCTACATCTCCTAGTTATACATCTGCTGTGGTGTTTCATGAGTGCCTTTGTGATGTTTTGTGCTGCCTAATTCTGTTACACATTACATGATGCCAGCTGGATGGCGCAAGTAAGATTTGCTATGTACTGATGAACAATAGGCACATAAAGGATGTTGGATCTTGAGCGGTGGATTAAGAGCAGGTCCATTAAGAGGACACGGTTGCAGCATGCGGACCCCGTATCTCTCCCGAGCACATGAGCGAAAATCTCGCGGGACTCTAATCCAGCATCGATTTGTGAGGCAGGTGCCGCCCCCCCCCCCCCAGGGGTTTTGTCCACTGTCACCCCCCATGTTAATCTGCCTTTTGAGAGTGATTAGCCATGTCCCATCCCAGTCACTCTGAGGGGGGGGCTGAAGGTAAAGACAGCACAAGGGAGAGCGATGCCCCATCACTAACAACTCTGTCTAATTTCATTACACTGACTTGACGGGGGGTGGGGGCGACATGCCTGGCACAAAACAGAGGGGCGGTCTTGCAGGTGCAGCAGAGCCCGTAACATACAATAAAGTCTAACAGGGTCCTGCACACCAATAATAACATGATTAGAAGTTTAATCTGATTTGTGAGCAATGTCGCCTGATATTAGGACCTCTTTCTTAGATCGATGTGACGGTTCATCTATCTTTGTGTCTGTTCAGTTTGTGAGGCTGATACCAGCTGAATGGATGGGGCTTACTGACTGCATGACACAGAGTCCCTGCTAGCGGAGGTATGGGCTCATTGGCTGCAGTCCGCAGTCACCCTGTCTCCCTTGTTTGCTTCATGAGGAAGACGTATTTGTGAAGGAGAGTCAAGGCACCAGCTTGCACTGGCCCCTGTATCTCCATAATAATGTGCACCATAACTAGTCTCATACTTTAAAGTCCCTTCTCTGTTTTACTGCGCTTGCTCATGCTGTGGTTTCCATCATCGTCACAGTTATTACAGCTGTAAGGAAGTAGATGTCCTCAAAGCAAAGTCGGAATTATTCACAGCTGTTGTATTCTCATATTTTCAGTATGATATACTTAGCTTGTCCCCTATTGATGGAGTAGTAACATATTTTTTATTTTCTCTGTCCTCTTGTGCATTTCTGGGATTCTGTCCAGATAATAGTTTCACCTCCACTTTCCCATATTTTGTGTCTGTACACCCCCTTTTCTTTTTTCTTTATTTTCTTGAATGCCTTGAATAAACAAATTATACTTGTCGGCCCTGAAACAGCACATCAGTCAGGGCCCACATCTTCACCAAAGGAAGGTGCTGCATCGTCGTGTCTAAAATGCCACACGTTCATACTGAAATATTCTAATTAATTCTGTGCATCGCTGGCTTTTGTGTGATCTCAGAGCTGAAATGACATGAAATATCAGAGTTGGTGTGAAACAGGAACTGTAGTGCCATTAAAGATGGGAAATCTGGCCTGGCTGCTTTTCCTGCCCCTCACCGTGCAGTTAGCACTTTAGCGCTATGCTAATTGAAGGCCGCCAGTCACCAGGCATGTTAAACGCTAAGTGGAGTCTCTGATGTGCAGCATCGCTTATGTTCGGTGTTTCCTCCCTAGGCTTCTTCTTTTTGCCACTACAGGTTCTGCATATGCATATAATGCATGAACATTAAACCAGGGATGGCGTGGCTGCATTTCTTAATGTGCATTTAGCTCTTTAGCGCAATGCTAATTAACGAGGATGCTCTGCCGCATGTCGCTGCGCACATTAATTAAAGACGTAAGCGGTAACCAATAAATGTTTTTTTTCCTAATATTTCCAATATCTAGATTTTTATTTGTTTTTTTTTTTTTTTTATGAACATCCGGCCAATGCCACTATGTTAACCGAATGGAATCTCTTCCAGTGTGTTCCCTCTCCAAACCCCGGGAACCCCACTGAGCATGTTGGCTTCTCTTAATGTCATTGCAAAGCAACCCAGTCTCTTCCTGTGTTTTGTATCTCCTGTTTGTGTACTTGAGTGTTCTGCCAATTAAGGCCAGTGTTTTGTTTTGTGTGTGTGTGTGTGTATGTATGTATGTGTGTGTGTGTATATATATATATATATATATATTTCATAAAACACAAAACACTGCATAGTAAACAAACACATTTCGTGTACCAGCATGTCGTTTGTTTTATATATAAAAAAAATCTTCATTTTGTGTAACAGAGAACACTTTACCTTTTTGTAACTCTTTAAATTTCACATTTTAAACATATAACTATAGAAAACACAGCAATGTATACAGACATAAGCAATTAGCATAGAAATCCATTACAGTAAGTAAAATATAGTTACACTACTGTAATGAACTCTAGTTAACATTATCCATCAGGCAATGCTGTACAGTGCAGTGTCTTTCGCTGACAAACGTGTTTCTCGGTTAACAAACAATATATTGATTATATGAATTAATGTAGAGTAGTTATTTTTCAGCAACCATTATAACTTATTTAATAGTTGCTAAATTAAGTCCTGAACAGTTTGCCCATATCCAGTGTTTCACTCGACTACATAGCAGTAGCCAAACTGTATGTTACTCCTTTAGACTTAGTGGGTTTGTTGTGGGAAGGGAGTCTCTCCGTCTGGGTGTGAGCCCCTTTCACATATGAGACCCTTTAATGTATCACGTAAAAATTACAGGATAGATACGTTTTCATTCACGCTCCTTCTTCCATAATGGTAAAGCAACAGGTGTCATGTAGTCCCAGCTGATCTCAATGTGGTGAATAAAGGGGGAGACGCGCCCCCCCCGTCAAACACGGTAATCTGTTACGGTTTCGCATTCACACTGGAGCCGTGTCAGAAAGTCACCGCTAATGTTCTACGCCGCCAGGGGATGGATTAACAGGTAGACTTTAGCTTTTCGCTCCCATTCCCACACGACACCATGATGGTAAAATAGCGACACATAAGCGGGTGTTGATGTGTGCGAGAATGGGGAATAAGACAGTGAAGAGAGAGATGCGTCATCACCCCTCCCGTTCAGTGCCTGCTCTGTTTACCTACCTCCCCTTGATTTTCTTTCCCTACCAGCTGAATTCCGTAATGCCTACATGGGGGGAGGGGGGCTGAGAATTGGGCATCTAGAGTGAGTCTCCAAGGTGCTGGATTAGATTGATTGGTTGGATAGAATATTGTGGCGCGGCGGGCCGCCATGGAGAAATGTTACCAGCAGAAATACTGAAAAATTTACTAGTAAAACATTGTAAAGGAAGGTGTGTGTGGCTCAGTGGGTTCCGTCACTGTGCCTGTGATGGGAAGGTGGTGGTTCAAATCTCAGGGTCAGCAGAGTGATGTCTCTTTTGGGCCCCTGAGCAAGGCCCTTAACCCCAATTGTCCCAGGGACTGGCTGGCTCTACGTTAAAAAAAAGATATGTTGCTTTGGATAAAAGCATCTGCTAAATAAATGAGATTAAATGTGAATTTACAGAGATTTGTTGCTTTTTTGCATTAGCATTTCCGTAAACTCCATATATCTTATTTTTGCATAAATGCAGATTTACTTTACTTAATTTAGCCTAGAGCTGCCTTTGCCTCAGTGGGGGCCACAGCTTGATATTGGAATAAGCCGATGGTTGTGGTTCCCCACTGATAAGTTTGTAAGCTTTTCTGTTCTTTCCCATCAAACATGTGAAACGACAAATCTTCTGCCGTTTGACGTCAGACGCATCACCAGACTGTATCGCAGGCCTGTCGGTCAGTGGAGATGGCACAAATGTCACACCAGACACCCATGGCGTCCTCGTATCCAGTCCTCCATTAGTGCGATGTCCTTGGCTTGCTGGAGATATTAGCCGTGTATCAGCTGCAGCTTTCCATGTTTATTACCACCCTGACAGTGAGGAGCAGGGTGGCTGCCGAATGGACGAGCTCTGCACCCCAATGAGCCGCGCTCGTCCTTGGCCGGCGCGCTGCTGTCCAACTTTCACATTTCAACACAATTTTCCCCATCTGTGAAAACCTTGTAGTTAATTCAGCTTAAAAGCATTTAAAAGTCTTTGATGCTTAGATTTTGGCGTATTAATAGTTGTCTTTATGCAAAGGTTATTCCTCTCAAGAAAGTAATTAGCGAAGTAATTAATTAGTCAAGTAATTAGTGGCATCACATGGGGAAAAAGGGCAAAAAATTTGTGTCCTGATCATTAAGCACTAAGTGCATTTATTTTAAAGTTTTAATGCTTTGCAGCAGCGGCATCTTTCAGCAGTCATGTGTGGAGGCACCAAAGCCTTTAAAACACTTAATGGTGGACATATAACGAAGGAACCCTAAAAGAGTTCCTCTAACATGCACTGTGTGCGCTTTCACACCGAAGTTCCAGAACCTGGTCCCTGGTTACAAGTTTCAGGGCTGTGCAAAACAGGGACCTAAGTTCCGACCCACTTTTGTGGGTTCACTTTCACATCCTACAACACAACTGGGACCTTTATGCAAAATAAAAATGGGAGACTCAAAAATCTAGTTATTGGGAGTGAGCGGTCACGATCAAAATGGGCCACAGCCTTTTATTTATATTTTATTCATATGACATGCAACGTGTTTATATTTCGTTATTAAATCTGGCTGGCAGATCGATCTTTCTGTTTTGCAGAATAAAAAAACAGTATAACATATTTTGCTAATATGTAAGCAAGGTTCGCCGCCGGCACTGGCAATATTAGACAAAAGAATATTGGTTATTGATCAAATTCTCCAAAACAGAAATATGGAGATGCAAGCAAAAAAAAGTATTCATTAAATGTAACTGAAGAACAAAAATCATTCCGTCTGCTCAATTTTTCATCCGCTTATTATATCTCTCTTTGCCGCACTTCCATGTAATTTCCAAATTGGCAGCGGTCATCAGCCAATCAGCAAGCTATCGCTGAACCTAGCCTAGAGTAGGCACTAAAGGGTTCCAGAACTACTACAGAGGAACTACAATTGGACCTGCGGTGTGAATGCTACAAAAGTCCCTGGCCATTACACCTACGGGAACTTTAATGACATCTCATTCTAAATCCATAGGCATCAGTATGGACTTGGTCCCCCTTTGCAGCTGTAACAGCTGCCACTCTTCTATGAAGGCTTTCCACAAGATTTTGGAGTGTGTCTATGGGAAATTTTGCCCATTCATCCAGAAGAGCATTTGTGAAATCAGACACTGATGTTGGACGTGAAGGCCTGGCTCACAGTCTCCATTCTAGTTCATCCCACAGGTGTTTGATGGAGTTGAGGTCAGGGCTCTGTGTGGGCCAGTCAAGTTCTTCCACACTGAACTCACCCAACCATGTCTTTAGGGATCTTGATTTTGCACTGAGGCACAGTCATGCTGGAACAGAAATAGGCCTTCGTCGAACTGTTCCCATAAAGTTGGAAGCATAAAATTGTCCAAAATATCTTGGGGTGCTGAAGCATTAAGAGTTCCCTTCACTGGAATTAAGGAGCCTAGCCCAACCCCTGAAAAACAACCCCATACCAATGTCCCTCCTCCACCAAACTTTCCAGTTGGCAAAATGTAGTCAGGCAGGTAATGTTCCCCTGGCATCCACCAAACCCAGACTTGTTCATCAGACTGCCAGACAGAGAAGCATGATTCACCACTCCACAGAACACAGTTCCACAGCTCCAGAGTCCAGTGGCGGCGTGCTTTATACCACTCCATCCGACACTTGGCATTGTGCATGGTGATATGAAGTTTGCATGCAGCCGGGCGGCCATCAAAACCCATTCCGTGAAGCTCCCAATGCACAGTTTTTGTGCTGGGGTTAATGCCAGAAGAAGTTTGGAGCTCTGCAGTTATTGAGTCAACAGAGCGTTGGCGACTTTTACGCACCATGCGCCCCAGCACTCGGTGATCCCGCTCTGTTACTTTACGTGGTCTGTCACTACTGAGTTTGTTGTTCCTAAACATTTCTGCTTTGCAAAAGTACCACTTAGTTGACCAGGGAGTATCTAGCAAGGAATAAATTTCACAAACTCGCTTATTGGAAAGGTGGCGTCCTATAATAGCATGACACTTGAATTCACAAAGCTCTTCAGAACGACCTTTCACAAATGTTTGTAAACATGACTGCATGGCTTGGTGTTTAATTTTATACATCTGTGGCAATGGATCTGAATAAAACACCAGAATTCAATGATTTAGAGGTGTGTCCCAATACTTTTGTCCATATAGTGCATTTTGTATGTCGGATAAGACAAATCCTGCTACCGAATATCCTTCCTGGATCCTCGATATTGAATAGCGGCAATAGATGGCCTAGCATGGGTGAGATCAGGTTCTACATTCATCACAAGTTCAGCAAAATGACTATTTGGGCTTTCAGTTACTGAGCCCTGAATGCAGCTGTTAGCGTTGCCAAGATGGCTACCGCGTTTTTGTCTAGCTCACACTCAGCATCAGGAGGTAAATTATCCATCTCACATGTTTCTGACGAGCTGTGAATTATAGCGTTTTCTCCAACGTTACAAAAACCTAATGCCCCCAACCCCAACCCCCCACCCCACCCCCCAAGAAGTCTGTAGCGTCTTCTGATTGTTGTGAATTTAACTGTAGTGACTTGAGCGAGAACCTGAGAAGTTATTTTGACATTACAGGGTGACATGCAAGTGAGGTAAACAGCATAATACAGACATACGACTGTCATGCAGTCAGCCAGGCTTAAGTGAGGCTTGGCAGGAGCTACACTTGCAAAGCAAGAAGCTAATTAGACAATTATTAAAATCAGCAGGAAGTGCAACATTAAGAGTATTCAGGGAATATGGAGTGGTGTAGTGTAACAGAGATATTCTTGAAACCGATGCGTCTTGAGGTAAATACCTGTCACACATCATCAGTGAGATGTCAGAGGCCACACATACAAGGGTAGGCTGGTGCGTAACAATTAATTGGTGTAGTGACAAGCCTAATCAGCAGCCGCAGAATATCGAGATTTTGCTGTTGCTCCTAATGTGCATCTGAATACATGGTGAAGTGTAAGATTTCTATTTATGCTTGTAAGTGTGTGGTGTGTGTGTGTGTGTGTGTTTATGTATGTGTGTGTAAATATATATATACATATATATGTATGTGTGTATGCATATATATGTGTGTGTGTGTATATATATGTTTGTTTATGCGCACACACACACACACTCAGCATGTAGCTGATTTTATTTACATTAGAGTATATTCTTTCCATGCCCCAGAGATGACAAGTACAGTTAACTTCCATTACATACATAAATGACCCTCCATCCTCTCTCCGTTATACGTTCTTTAGATGGGAAAATAAGTGTTTTAGCAGAGCTTTGGACCGGCCAAACGAAGATTAACAAGAACAGAAAGAATATCAAAGGCCATTCCAACATGTGCTGTCCTGATTTTCAGGGTGATTTCTTCAGCGATCGTAACGGCCTGGGCAGATTCATTAAGGTCTTTGTGTGCTGTTTATTCACATGAGCTGTTTTTCACTCGCCATTTGTGACTGCAGCAGGTTATTTTTCGCGGTGTACCGTGTAAGATTAAAGCAGATCTAATAAAATAGGTTATGGCAAAGAATTACCTGAACATCTGTTTGAGTGCATTCATTTCCTACAACTTGAATCACTGACTGGACAGAAGATAAATTGCAAAATGAATCACTATATTCTTGTTTAATACCTTATTGTCTGCTTTGTCTTTACAGTCTGTTGCGACTGAAGCTAAAATATGAGAAACATGCGTCACTGCAAGAACAAACCCATCCAGTTCACTTACGTTTAGAGTAAATGTCCAGTCCCCATATGCATTTTATGTGAATTTCTTGCTCAACATATACATTTCATTTTCTGCCACACACACCCACATGTTCAAAAACCTTGTTTTAACCGTGGTTCTGAAAATGTTCTTTGCTTAATTGCATAGTGAAAAGGTCTAGCAAGCAAGTGAATACGCATCCATTTTCTATGCCCACTTGTCCTATGCAAGGTTGTGGGGGTCCAGAGCCTATCATGGTGGCTACAGGTGCAAGGCAGGGAATAATTCAGGCTTTTGCGGCAAACCATCGCTGAGCACACCCACATACACTTTTTGTGTACAGGCAATTTGGCAACTTCAGTTCACCATAGCATCCCCAGTGGTGTGAGGTAACAGTGCTCCTATGAGTATCGTACATGTACCTGAATATATTGTCAGATTTGTGTTCTTCACAGCAAGTCAATGCTTAAAAAGATGTCTTATATGTATTTTACATGCAGTTGGGTTAAAATGAGGTGTGTTTCCTATCAGTTTTGTTCTGCACGGTGCATGAATCATCATCTGACTGGCTGTCACGTTTGCTGTGATGCTTAAAATTGGAATTGTGTGTTTAAAACAAGCCTATTGAACCCTAATTAAATGCCTTGGTAGAATGCTGTGTGAGCCCAACAATCCAAGGCTTTTCTTGTTGACCTGGGACTGTAACCGTGGTTTTTAATTCATTTTAACTGCAATTAGCTGGGGATAATGGTGATGAAAATAGAAGCCAGGAAAATGCTGGAACTGGCTGCGTGGCGAAAGCAGAGACATGCTAGATTACTGATCTCAGATCAGTGTGCCGTTGCAGAAGAGCCACGAGCTGGGAGAGCAGAGCTGGACAGCTGTCAGGAATTTTAACAAGAAAGCCACCAGCTGTGTGATTAGTCTTGTAGGAGCCACTGGGATGTGTACATTTTTGCCAAATTTTTTCTTTCAAACCTTTCTTACACTGAATTGATTGTTAGCCATGCATAATATTGCATTGTACTCTTACTACGCACGCTAGTTATACAGATAAATTAAAATGCTTCCAGGTTGAGTATATCATGGCTAAAAATGAATAAGTATACTTTATAGGGAATCAAGTTCACAGCACTATAATGAAAACTGTATAACACAAATACACACAATAGCCGAAGCTGTGGAGACAGGTCAGATTTCTTTATTTCCTTTGAGTTAAGCTAATGAACCACATGCTGTGTTACTGACCCAAAGGAAGGTGAACGATTGATAAAATCACTCTCCATCTCATTAGTGGGACAAGCTGGTCTGTCAATCAGTAAAGGTTAAAGTAGCGTCATTAATTATCTAACTAGTTTTGTGCATGATGTTGCATTTTAGCTTTTTTTTTTTAATATTACTTTTGATATTCCAGTATTTCCTGAGGATGAAGAGGTTTGGCTTGGAGGCAATGAAATTGGAGGGTGGGGGTAGAACTATGGAGAAAAAAAAATTAAAAATCAGGTGTCAGGCCAATGATGTATGTATTTTTTGTTTTTCATTATTTTTGTTTAGTGATGGCATGTTCCCTCTGTCTATGGAGGTAAACAAACAATATGTTGATTATATGAATTAATTTAGGCCAGTTACTATTAGGCCAGTTATTATAACTTTTATTGTTTATTGTTATTAAGGTAATAAAACTGTTACATGCATGTAAATGCATGTGCATGTGTACATAGATTTGTCTCAAATTGAAAATGTCACTCCTGCCAGTTGACCAAAGTTGGCAAACCTGTGCTGATATCTGCATTAGCAAACTGTTATGTTAAATACGGCAGCAGACCCATATCCGCGGGGGATACGTTCCAAAACCTACCGCAGAGATCCAAAACCGTGGATAGTAGCGAACACTATAAATTACTTTTTAGTTTTTCGTGTACTTCCATACCTATGATAAAATTTAATTTGTAGATTACTCTGTGGCTGCGGTTACCAAATCAGCAGACACAGGGGTTCCACTGTTTTAGTCAGCTTCCTAACCAACAGTAATGTTAGTTAGCTGGCTAACTATCTAAGAGTTAACTAAACCACTACTAGCAAAGGTCCTTATTTAACACAACATTACAGCAAACTACAGCAACAAATGATACATTTTAACAAGAAGGAGCTTTAATAAGAATAAGGTAACGTTTCTGCTCCACTTTCATAGGCGACTGCAAATGCTCCGCTGAACAATATCTGATGGGATGAATGTAATAAACGTGACTGGCAGATTCAGATGGTGCAGGCTAAAGGTGACCAATTGGGTGGGCAGAGCAGAAATTTCTTTTAGATCTGACTGTGTGTGGTGGTGAAGATTTTGGCGTGGCGGGCCACTATGGAGAAACATTACCAGAGGAAACAGTGTATTCTAATGTCTAATATCTCCTAATGCAGATGAATTTGCAAAGGGGATTTTCATTGAGAAGGCAACCAGACTAAACAAGTGACATATTCAGATACTACAGGTTGTATGTATGTACTGCAGCTGTGGTAAGATCCTGTGCGGTGGAGTCTTGTTTTTCAAGCTGAATTCACACAGATCCGTCTCCGGTCTCCTGTGTGCGAGGCTTCTCAAAACGTAATGGCGTGTAAGGAAACCTCTTTGTCTACAGGCAATGAATAACCAACGTGCAGAGTGGCATAAAAACAGGCACTTTTACACGAAAATGCTGGGGAGGTGCAGGATGCTCTTTATTCCCCGCTCTTAAGCACTAGATCGCAAAGCAAATGGAGCCATTCCACCCTCCGCCCCTGTCAAAAACGGGGTCAGCGTTTCTCCTGACGGTCTGTCATGAGTGAACACTTATAACCTGCATGTGTGGAGATGTACATTTAAGTCGAGTTTGCCGTGCGCTCCACCTGTCCCTTGTGAAAAGCCTTTATTCATAGCTTTGTCGTGTGTCAGGAAAACAGCTCGAGAAAGCCCTCTGTGATTCCTGTATCGCACCCTAGCCAGTCGTGCTCATTTGCAGAAGTAAAACCACAGTGAAAGCCTCTATTGTTCCTCTATCTCAATCAATAAAACATATGCTCAGCTTTTAAGGGTTCTCTGAATAATTAATCGCACCGTTTCCTTTTATCTGCTGGTTCTCTATAAAAGATCAAGAAGCGTCGTCTCTCAGCCGCTTTGAAACGGCTCTTCTTATCCACCCCGTGAGACATAAAAATGTAAAGACACGAAGTCACAAAGGAACCGTGTTGATAACACTTCTTTCTTATATATATATATATATTTTTAAAAAAGTCACCGTTCCTTGTTTTGTTAAATGATCCCTTTTAATATGCAGTAAGTAGTTCACCGAGTGAACTTTCTTCACAGGGATTATTTGTGAAATTAAGTGAGAAGAGCAGTCTAATCATTCTGCCTGTTCAGCAGTATTGGGTAGAGGAGCTGTGCAGGTGTGTGTTGTTTTGTGTACTGTGGGGAAAATGATGTAACACAGTAGGGTGCATTTTGTGATGGCCTGAAGCAGTGCCCTTCAGAGTTTGCCCCTCCATGGCCGGCGCCCTCGGGGGCTTGCTGGAAATTAGTGACCCTGACTGGATATGTGCTTATTGAAGATGGATGGATGGATGGATGGAATCAGAGCTAGTTAATCTCCCCCCAGCTAATACATTAATAACATAAAAAATTAATAGCACTGAGCTTGCGGTGCAGGTGGCAAAAGATCAAGTGCTGCAAGCAGAAGGAACATGTGCTCCAGTCAAGCCGTGCTTCACTACTGCTTAATATGATGTTTTATAGACTGAAATGTTATGTACTTCAGTGTAAATGTATACTAATAAAGCGTGTCATATGGGAAATACTCAGTGTCTGTTTTGCTGACACTGCACCAATATCCCAATTTGTTATTTAAAGTAGTTTTTTTAAGCTTGAGGATAAAAACTGTAGTTGTGGTATGATGTAGGCTTATATAAACAATTGGCGAGAAATGTATTGCGATTTCTCACAGTGAATTCACTTGGTATAATTCTTTAAAAACAGAGCTTCACCCCATGCAGATGCACTAGTATTATCACCTACAGAGAAACAAGTCATGCATAATATTAGGATTTTTCATTTGAGAAGCGATGGCTTCCAGAATAAGCCGTTGATCATTTTACAGACATATTTTAATATAGCCAGACATCTGGTTATATTTATTTGACCATAAAGAAGTAATCCTATTAAAGTTTGTCCATAAGTCTGTGTAGTGCCCACCTCGGGCCATTTTTTGGATATTACAGAGACCACTGTGTGATGTTTATGAAATGAATGTTTTGACCGAAATGTTGCTCATTCAAATCCTTAACAGTGTTATTCTGCTTATAGTCTCGATGCAAAGCACTATTATCACAATATAAACCATATAGCTAATCATATAAGCCTAATTGGTTTCTTTTCAAACAACTCCATTCTGGATTGGTCAGCTGGCAAATAATGTTACTTTCAAAGGCATTAAGTTACCCAAACAGCTAAGAAAAGACTGTGGGTATAACTCTGTATACAACAGAGTTTGAATAGCAGTCTGGATACAATGTTAAAACAATAATGACATTTTATTGAAACCGGGTAATCTTAATTTCCATTAAGAATAATAACTGCAAGCCCTCATACACAGCAGCAAAATGAGGTGACATTAAATTTAACAAATCAGGAGAACATTTTTTCTGTAATAGACACTATTTGCACTTTTGTGATCACCCCAGTTAACAGTTCAGGGCATGGGATCAGGTCATGTGACCTGAGTCAGCTGTGACCCTGTGGCTAGAGTGGATAATGAGATGAGATTATCGATCCGTGGGGGGAATTTTTTCCAGTATCACAGAAACCCAAGGATAACATAAGTAAGAAGACAATAAATACATAAAGGTAATGAGTAATAAAATAAACATACAAGTAATAAAATATAGAATAATTGAGAACTGTATAAAACAATATATCACTATTATGAATGAAAATTAGTTATTTTACCTCTGACAGTCCAATGGATTGTTCCTCTTCAAAAGTTTTCCCTAAATTCACCAAGTCAATGTTACGTATCTAATTGATACCCAGAGACCACATTCAAAAAGTCTTTGGTCTGGTGATGGCAAAGAAAGCCCCAAAGTGGTCTTCTCATTCCCGATAAATTGGATAAGGTGCCAGGTTAAAGGTCAGTCCAGTCACCAGTTTGTCTGCATTTTGCCTTTTCTTGGGGCATTCATCAACAAGCACTGACTGCTAAAGCTCTCCATGAGAGGGCCTCCAAGAACATCTACTGCTGCTGATCGGTTTTGTTTTCAGCATCTCAAAAAAAAAATTATAATAATATAAATTCCCAAGATGATGTGTATGAAAGCGACTGCACAATCCAGCGCATGTGATCACTGGGCTATCCGCAACTGGAGTTGTTTGTTCCAGTCCTTGCTGTTAATCTGCATTCACTTGCTGAAATATTCAATATTATCTTCATACAAAGGAGCTCATAGGACTGAGTAGCTCTTTGTTGCTGATGTTTTATTAATTTGCTCATATAAAATAAGATGCATTGCTTTGGCTGGCCTCCCCACCCGGGTTTCATTCATGCTTAACAAGAATGAATCTTTTTGGACCCTGTTTTGTTTTCTCTTTTGAGGCTAGCCAAATACCCCCCCACCAACACAGAGCTCAAAACACCTAAGCAAGTTCTCGGTATTTTCGCAATATTTGTCAGCTGGATGCTAACCGTTAATCAATAAGCTGTATATTAAACATGCATGCACCTTATTTAATGAAGTCATTACATGCAGTAAACATAAACAACTGATTTTCCCCTACACATCTTACCCAAGAGGACTTTCTGCTATCTTGCCATGAATCATTACATTCTGTGTCACGAATATACTGGTACATGTTTAGAATGCTGCTAATTTTTTAGTGATATAGCTGTGATTAATATTTAATCTTACACTGTTATGTTTAACTCTGCCAAATACTGTATGATGCAGCTAGTATATATTGTTTTTTTTTGTTTTATATTTTTCGATAATGTGTTCGATACTTGGAGATAGCATACATTTTGTTGTACAGCGACAATATTGATATTATATTTTACATAACTGCTAAACAAATAACAATGTCTAGAAGTTGCCTGAGGATAGATCCTGTTAGAGGAAATCGGAGACAATATCCTGTCAGACCCCAGGCAGCTACTGTCCAGGATCATGTTACCTCGGATAATCAATTCACTGTCACTGTAGGCAGAAAGCTCTGAACACTGATTGTATGACATTCGCTTTATTTACGGCTCACAGTGGAGCTGCTTATGCTCCCTTTTCCGTTCTGTTTATAAATTAAAGAAAATATTGAATGTAAACATGAAGAAAAATATGTTCTGAAATCAGTGCACAGGGCACAGATTACATTGCAAAACTATATAGTGGCAGATACACACAGCCTGTTGCGAGCGGTTTCTCTGAAGGAGGGCCTTCCATTCTCCTAATCCATAGGTGAGCATTATCACCTGTGCAACTTCCCAGGCGTCACTAACCACTAGCTACCACTTCACTAGAATGGCTAAGCAATAAAAACACATTTTAATTTAGCATAAGGTCACAAAACATTTCTCTGAAAATTTATATTTAATGCAGCAGTTTGTACATTTTAACTTTTTCAATGTTGCCACAGGTGTTCATTATTATTATTATTGCTATTATTTATTATTACTACTACTATTTGTAGTAGTAGTAGTATTCTTTTTTCTCTTGACATGGTCAAGTGTTTATCCTTTCATTTATCTTTCATTTATAATATGTATTTACTTGCACACACATAACTGCTGTGCTTATCTAATCACAATGACGAAACTGTCTTTCTGACCAGTGTTGCTTCTGGCATCCGAGTAACTATATAACTGCTATAAGCAATGCGAGAATACTGCTGCCATGACACCCCAGCGAGACTGTCCCTTCCTCTGAAAGATATTTGCATATTCATGACTGAGACCGAAAATAATGACAAAGGTGACAGTTGGTGAGAGTGACAGTTGTTTTGAGAGGATGAGCGTAACGAAGACGCACGCCGAGGTGCCGATGGCACGGCCCCACTTGGACTGGAGTGAGCTGTGATGCACGGCATCTGCGCTGTCAGAAGCAGAGCCTGAAAAAACATGGGGGGGTGCAGTGTCCTTTTCCCTGCCCCGACGTGCTAACTGGACGGGGCGTGGCGGGGGGGGGGGGGGGGGGGGGGGGGGGGGGGGGGGGGGGGGGGGGGG